>JAWIIS010000232.1:25000-35000 GCA_033682625.1 Helicoverpa zea x Helicoverpa armigera | reverse complement strand
CGGACGAGCGCGACGAACAACACCGAATCATCGGCTATTCAACGCACAGCGTCCACGACTCTAGTGTCCTCTGGATATGCGCGATGCAATATATGCATGCGCATAGTGGTGTGGATTATTGTTCACGTTATAACACGCGCGTCGCGAGCCAGTCGCGTCTTGCGTTTACACGTTAATGATCCTTCCGCAGGTTCCCCTACGGAAACCTTGTTACGACTTTTACTTCCTCTAAATGATCAAGTTTGGTCAACTTCCCAGCAACGCCGACGGCCGTGAAGCCACCGCGTGTCGGTCCGAAGACCTCACTAAATCATTCAATCGGTAGTAGCGACGGGCGGTGTGTACAAAGGGCAGGGACGTAATCAACGCGAGCTTATGACTCGCGCTTACTAGGATTCCTCGTTTATGGGGGATAATTGCAAACCCCAATCCCCAGCACGAAGGAGTTTCAGCGGGTTGCCCGGGCCTCTAGGCCAGGGAGAACATGCTGATTCCTTCAGTGTAGCGCGCGTGCGGCCCAGGACATCTAAGGGCATCACAGACCTGTTATTGCTCAATCTCGTGCGGCTCGAAGCCGCCGGTCCCTCTAAGAAGAATTTTAATACGTCGCCAGTGAGTTGCGTGACACGTGGCCACGCACACCTAAATGACGACGCCTATTTAGCAGGCTAGAGTCTCGTTCGTTACCGGAATTAACCAGACAAATCGCTCCACCAACTAAGAACGGCCATGCACCACCACCCACCGAATCAAGAAAGAGCTGTTAATCTGTCAATCCTTCCGGTGTCCGGGCCTGGTGAGATTTCCCGTGTTGAGTCAAATTAAGCCGCAGGCTCCACTCCTGGTGGTGCCCTTCCGTCAATTCCTTTAAGTTTCAGCTTTGCAACCATACTCCCCCCCGGAGTCCAAAATCTTTGGTTTCCCGGAAGCTGCCCGCCGAGCCATTGTAGTAACGTCGGCGGATCGCTAGATGACATATTTACGGTTAGAACTAGGGCGGTATCTAATCGCCTTCGAACCTCTAACTTTCGTTCTTGATTGATGAAAACACCTTTGGCAAATGCTTTCGCTGATGTTCGTCTTGCGACGATCCAAGAATTTCACCTCTAACGTCGCAATACGAATGCCCCCAGTTATCCCTATTAATCATTACCTCGGAGTTCTGAAAACCAACAAAATAGAACCGAGATCATATTCTATTATTCCATGCACGAAATATTCAAGCAGCATTTTGAGCCCGCTTTGAGCACTCTAATTTGTTCAAAGTAAAATTGTCGGCCCACCTCGACACTCACCGAAGAGCACCGCGATAGGATTTTGATATTGAACCGGCGTATTACCGCCGGCTCACCGACGATATGCTCCGCAGACGTGTCAGTATCACCGCGGATGCGGTGCACCGACAGCGCGGCGCACAAATGCAACTACGAGCTTTTTAACCGCAACAATTTTAGTATACGCTATTGGAGCTGGAATTACCGCGGCTGCTGGCACCAGACTTGCCCTCCAATTGTTCCTCGTTAAAATATTTAAAGTGTACTCATTCCGATTACGAGGCCTCGTAAGAGTCCCGTATCGTTATTTTTCGTCACTACCTCCCCGTGCCGGGAGTGGGTAATTTGCGCGCCTGCTGCCTTCCTTGGATGTGGTAGCCGTTTCTCAGGCTCCCTCTCCGGAATCGAACCCTGATTCCCCGTTACCCGTGACAACCATGGTAGTCGCAGAAACTACCATCGAAAGTTGATAAGGCAGACATTTGAAAGATGCGTCGCCGGTACTGGACCATGCGATCGGCAAAAGTTATCCAGATTCATCAAAATTAACGACTTCGGACGCGAGGCCCTCCGTCGATTGGTTTTGATCTAATAAAAGCACTCATCCCATCACTGGTCAGAGTTCTGATTGCATGTATTAGCTCTAGAATTACCACAGTTATCCAAGTAACTGAGTAAGATCTAAGGAACCAAAACTGATATATTGAGCCATTCGCGGTATCGCCTTAATACGGCTTGCACTGAGACATGCATGGCTTAATCTTTGAGACAAGCATATAACTACTGGCAGGATCAACCAGGGAGCTTCTTTTGTTTATAAGGAAAAACCCTATAACCGCGCGCGCGCACCGACGACGGCGTCCGCCGGCTGCGCGCGCGCACGATCTAGGTTCTCCCTCGTCCCGGGCGTTCGCGATCGTTACAATACGCGAACGGCACCGGGCGAGCTCTGAAATGTTTTTTACGTGTGTACCCGATGGAACACAACACGACAACAATGTTGAGTGCTGCGCGCCACCTGTTCACAAGCGCGCTCGTACGTCTGAACGGGTAATGTCTCAACTCGTTACAGACGCAACTCGCACGACGAGGGCGTTGACGCCCCGATGATGAACGTTCGTAACGAGACTGAATGTTCACGTGTGTAAAATCTGTTGACACGATCGCGAGACATCCATGCACGATTACGCCCGGATTCTATAGAGCGCCTCACATATAACTTTTATATTGTTCGAATCGACGCGAAGCACACTGTTGACACGCGTCCGAGCGTCTGGTACAGTGTACTGTCGCGTCTCATCATGACAAATAATTAATACGACCGTTCTCGTCCGGACACGCATAAAACACGATCCGTCGGTCGACACAGTTCATTTATAATATATAATTATATTAATATTGTATATTAACTAACTACCACTACTACTACTACTACTACTACTACACACACGCCACGCACCAACGACAACTACATAAACGACGAAGTCTTCGTCGGCGTCGAACATCGCGCCCAAATACATTATTGCATTATACATAACACTGGAAAGGTGTACAAACTAGAGGATATACAAACAAGTATACATCAACCAGATGAGCACACACAACTTGTGTATATTATAAAATACAACATGTAGAAGAGCGCTCTGCCCCGTCGCCGCACCGTCGTCGTTCGTCGTCGTCGCCGTCGTCGTAGCAAGTAGCGCGTTTTGCACGTCGAAGCGAATGCGCCTGCGCGGATCGTTTGTTACAACGACCGAACTGACGCTTCGCTTGACAATAGTGTGTCGCTGAGAATCCACACTATCGGTAGAGACGATCGAATCTAGTGTCATGTCATGTCATAAATGTCAATGTCAATGTCATGTGAGGTGCACCCTGTGTCATCCTGAGCCTACCCTACCCTACCCTCCCCTCCGTCCGTCACACCCCTAACCTATCCCCCCCCCCCTCCCCCCCTCCCCACGGTTATTTTTTTTTTTAAATCTCATACCTTTCTCTATGACGGGATACGAGGGTGTGGGGAGGTGAGGGGAGATGAGTGGACGTGGGGGTGGGGAGGTGAGGGGAGGGAAGGGGGGTGGGGTGGGGGGGGGGAGTATGTGGGAGGTATTGGGTTGTGTACCAAAAAAAAATGTATTATATTACTGTGTCTCTGTCGCCCCCTCCCCCGTGACCACCCCCCACCCCCCCCCCCCCCCCCCCACCCGGTCCCTTAAAAAAGGGACTTAAAAAATTAATACTATAATCTGGACGCGGCCAGTTCGTCGTAAGCTGAGTGATAGTTGTGATTTATTGTAGACATTTTTGACATATATGTATGTATTATTTGCTTGTCAAATCGATGGTTCATTACTGTCATAATGTCATATTTTTGTTGACAAGTCGCTATACTATACATACCTATATAAATTGTCGAGCCCTGCATACTGAAATCAAAATAAAAGTCATTGATAAATAAATACAAATTATCACAAGAAATAATATATAAAGTAATACCTACCTTAGATTTTTAATTTTAGTAAATTATGTAACTATTGACTATTTAGTATAGTGACTATAATTGTGTATGCAATATGATTACTATGTTAAAAAGAATATTCGACAATAATTGTTCTGAGCGTTGATAGCCTGAAACACATGACATGTTTCAATAAACCCAGTTCGGGTGGTCCCTATGTTTTTTTTTTTTTTAATTGGATCAGTTTTAATATGGGTTATTCGTTGCCTGTATGTGTATCTGTATTATAAATGAATGATACCTATATAATAAATAATATTGAAATAACAAGTGTTCACGTACATATTATGTTTAGTGAACAGATCAATATAATAATGTGTATGTAGGTACCTACCTTTCACGATATCACCACCGGTTATCGGGATGGCGGTGAACGGTAGACACGGCACACGCTTTCAACGTCACATAGATCCCATGGCGAGTTGGCAGAGTCGTTTGTAGTTAAGTAGGTAATTTTCCTCCAACTTGAATGTATGTACGTATATACCTATAACAATAATAATGGTATTGTTTATTTATTTATTATGTTAATTAAATTGTAATAACTATGTAAGTGGTTATATTTTATTTTGCTTATAGAAAAGAGAAGAGAAATTATACTTTAAGTTTATAGCGCCCCGTTCGTGTATTAAACTAGAAACAAAAAAAAAAAAAAAAAAAACTCAACACTGTACACACATACAGTACACAACATATTGTGTGTGTGTGTGTGTGTGTGTGTAACAGACGCAAAACATCGTCCTCGGACGAATCACCTGGCGTAGGGCTGAGTCTCAACAGATCGCAGCACGACGCTGCTCTACCGAGCACAACACCCCGCCAGGAACGGAAGTCGTCTACAGACTATTCCGAGCCCCGACATCGAACTGAGGTAAATTCGGACCTTCGGAGCCGTGATGCACGCGTTAAGCGGACAGCATCGATCTCCGCGATCCAAATGGGCTTCGACGTCGCACCTCACGTGGTGAAGCGCGACTAGTAAAGTCACATTGTTTAGAGCCTCCCGACTCTCGGGGCTCCACAGTGAGCATATCCTTGCCGGATTCGGCTAGGCTGGCTTCGGCCTTAGAGGCGTTCAGGCATAATCCCGCGGATGGTAGCTTCGCACCACCGGCCGCTCGGCCGAGTGCATGAACCAAATGTCCGAAACTGCGGTTCCTCTCGTACTGAGCAGTATTACTATCGCAACGACAAGCCATCAGTAGGGTAAAACTAACCTGTCTCACGACGGTCTAAACCCAGCTCACGTTCCCTTTTGATGGGGTGAACAATCCAACGCTTGGCGAATTTTGCTTCGCAATGATAGGAAGAGCCGACATCGAAGGATCAAAAAGCAACGTCGCTATGAACGCTTGGCTGCCACAAGCCAGTTATCCCTGTGGTAACTTTTCTGGCACCTCTTGCTAAAAACTCTTTATACTAAAGGATCGATAGGCCGTGCTTTCGCAGTCCCTATGCGTACTGAACATCTGGATCAAGCCAGCTTTTGCCCTTTTGCTCCACGCGAGGTTTCTGTCCTCGCTGAGCTGGCCTTAGGACACCTGCGTTATTCTTTGACAGATGTACCGCCCCAGTCAAACTACCCGCCTGGCAGTGTCCTCGAACCGGATCACGCGGGAGTTGTACGGCGACGAGCGTTGCCGCCACGTCGCCACTCTGCACGCTTGGAACGAAACACCGTGCGCCCGCCGATATTATCGACCGCGCACCGCTTCCGCCCAACCGAGTAAGTAATGAAACAATGAAAGTAGTGGTTTTTCAGCGACGATCGCGCGAACGATCTCCCACTTATGCTACACCTCTCATGTCTCCTTACAATGCCAGACTAGAGTCAAGCTCAACAGGGTCTTCTTTCCCCGCTGATTCTCCAAGCCCGTTCCCTTGGCTGTGGTTTCGCTAGATAGTAGATAGGGACACTCCCTCCACCTTCCCATGGCCCTTCCAACGCTCAGCGTTATACGGGCCGAAACGTGAGGCGGCTGCGGACATCCAGCTCTCTTGGCAATCTATTTTGGTTGCGTCCGCAGGCGCTGCTTGATCTCTACAAGTTGACCATGTGTGTCCCTTTAGCACTCTTCCCAAAATTGGGTCTGCTAACAGCACAAAGAAACAGTACTTCGTCGCCGGGCTGCGCTGGTGTTGTTAGTAGCCGCGTTTCTGGTGTGTTCGCCGCGACGACGTCCTTATGCTAGTGGTGTTGTGGCTGCGATGTTGTTGTTGTTGTTGCTGGTGGTGTTGTTTGCTGGTTCGGGTTCCGGTTCCGCGCATCGCTCCAGTGCGCTCCTCCTTTTGTGCCACGTATGTGCAAACTCCCTGAGCCTTGCAAAGTTCGCCGGTGTGCTGACTAGATCGCCGTAATAGATCGGGCCGGCCTCCTCACGACTAATCCCATCCATCATCTTACGCCTCATCTCCTCATACAGGGGGCAGACCCACAGCGCATGGTGTAGGTCTTCCTCTTCCATGCCGCAGTAGCATTCGCTCACCTCACATAACTTCATATCGAACAGTCTTTTCCTGAAACATCCATGACCCGTGAGAATCTGGGACAGCTGATAGTCTGGGGCTACCCAGTGCGACTTAAGTCGAGCCGCCACGTCCGGGAAGAAGCGAAATAGCTCCCTTCCTTTCTCGTCATGCATCCATCTTTTCTGCCATGCATCAATCGTTTCATTCCAGATCTCTTTCCTTCGTCGAGCCAACTCCCTCCTCCGGGAGCCCGTATCTCCCTGCATAGTGGTCCCGTTCAAACGCTCCTCATCCAGTCTCCCAGCACGGATAACCTCCAGGTCGGCCGGGAGTACCCCACCCAGAACCGCTAGCGCCGACGTACTGGTAGACCTGTACGCCTTCGTCAGCAGCACCAGACTAGGCCTCTGGCTCCTAAGGAGCGAGCTGCGGACGACATGAAGTGTCGCCCGCCTATACCAACACGCTGCAGCATACGTTACCGTGGCTACGAAGGTGCCCCTATACAGAACGCGCAGTCCGGGATATCGAATGCCCCAGGACGATGCCGAGACTCTCGCCATCTTCCCGAAGCATTTGGCCGCACGCTCCCCTATCGATACCGCATGCTGCGCGAAGGACAAGCTTGAGTCGAGTACCACACCCAAGATCATAGCCGACGCGACACTCCCGACCGAATCCCCAGCCAGCCTGACAATGGGGGCTCTCTGTAGCCTTCCCCTGATAGTCATCGTTGATGACTTCCCAGGGGAAAACCCCAGCCTGTTCCTGGCACCCCATGCCGCGACCAAGTCCATTGTTATCTTGGCTGCCGCCTCAATCCCGGCTCGGGACTGGGCCCCGATCAGGATGGTCACGTCATCCGCGTAAGCCACCATACGCGTGTGCTCAGGTAGTGGTAGCCGAAGCAGGTCATCCATGAGTACGTTCCACAACGATGGACCCAAAACCGAACCCTGTGGGCATCCCATAGTGGAGGTTTTCCACACCACCCGGTCGCCGACGAATAACCCCACCCGGCGGCGAGCAAAGTAGTCCGTCAACATCTTGAAGATGTTAGGCGGGCAACCCGCCTGCTTAACCTTAGTCAGGATCATCGGCCACCAGGCGTTGTCGAAAGCACCGGAGATATCCAAGAATATCGCTTGAACGTACTTAGAGCTACTCTCTGTGGACCCGCGCATTATGTCCTGGAGTGCTGTTACTGTGGACCTTCCCGGAGAGAATCCGTGCTGCGAGGCGGAGATCCTGTTGCCAATCGTGGGAGCGCATCTGAGAATGACGCGTTCTAGAATCTTGCCTAGTACAGGGAGAAGCGTGATCGGCCGGTACGCCTTAGGGTCAGTAAGCGGCTTACCATTACCCTTAGGCAGGACAAGCAGTCGGCCCTCCTTCCATACGTCTGGGAATATTCCCTCAATAACACACTTGCCGTACACTGCAGCAAATTCTGCAGGTGCGACAGCCCATACATTCTTCACTATTCGCGCGCTGATTCCGTCCATCCCCGGAGCAGTGTTGGGCAAACTCCTAACTATTACCCCCAGACTATCACGAGACAGTGGAAGCGCAGCCGGCCCTGGCGGGATGAGCGAGGCGGCGAGACGGACCTGCCCGTGGTATGGTGTGTCCCGTGACGAGTCATCATCCGGGCATAACACGGACAACAGCCCGGTCGCCGCATCACCCACAGTGCATGCAAAGCCCTCCGCCAGTCTGATGCCATTAAGGACACGGGGGGGAGGCCTGAGTCTGCCACTGGCAGCCCGATAAGCCAGCCCCCACGGGTCGTCGTTGCCCGACTCGGCAATTCCGCGGAAGTATTCCAGCTCCGCCTCCACCATTGCCTTTCTGTACCTACCTCTCACGCAGTGAAATTCCGCACGCAGGCGCTCCTCTCTCGGTCCCCCTTCCCTTCTAGATCCTTGCCATTTACACCTAGCCTTGCAGTGTGACTTCCGGAGCTTCTCCAGCTCCGGATTCCACCATTCATACCCTACGTCCTTTGGTGGTCCTTTTATACCCAAACACGATGCAGCCGTCTCACTTATCACTTTCGTAAAATCCCTACAGACAAAGGACGCTTGTTTGTCAAAATTTATTTGACCCATTCGCGCATGGATAGCTCGTCGAAAGCGCGGCCAGTCCACACCTTGATCGCGAAAGCGAACCGGCGCCCCGCTTGACCCAGGGGTTGAGACCGCTCTGGTGTCACGACTCCCCGACAGCGCCCGGAACAAGATGAGTCTGTGGTCACTGGAGCTGACTCCCACTCGGACAGACCATTCATCCACCGCGACGTTTCTGGTGGTAAGGGTGACATCAATGTTGGACTCGCCGTTCGGGCCACTGAATGTGAAGGGTTGGCCCTCCACGTTGTGAACGGCGAGGTTATGCGCGGAGATGAAGGCCTCCAGGCTTGTTCTGCGGTGGAGCGCGTCGTGTCCTCTTCCTGTGTAGTGTCGGGGATCGCTGTGCCAGAGCGGTGAGTGGGCGTTCACGTCCGCGCAGATCAGGACGCGCCTCCCTCGCAGAGCCTCCAGAACGATGTCGAGGTGGTGCAGGTGCTGGTCGATGGGCTCGCCAAACTGGAAGTATGCGCTCACCACGTGCATGTTGCATTCCTCCAGGTGGACAACCATGCAGTGGGTATTGCTGAGGTGGTCCAGTACCACACAAGCGGCGTCACTGCGCCTCATGATGATGCCCGCCTTGGCATCCGGGCCCTTTTGTATGAGGTGCCCTGCTAGCGCATATTGCTCCTGGACTAGCAGGACATCCAGCCCGTGCTCGCTGAGCAGTGCCGGGGTTTCCATGGTGGCCAGTGCGGACCCCGCCAGGTTTATCTGGCCAAATCGGATAAACTTAGAAGCCATAGTTGGTCATGGCCACGCTCCTTTTTTCCGCGTATAGTCGGGCCGGGCAGTCGCGCGCCGCTGTGCGGTGTGAGGCCGCCTCCTTTCTGCCAAACCGCTTGCAGGTGGCGCAGCAGGCCGATGTTGACTGGCAGGCGTCGCTCTTGTGGCCCGTGATGCCGCAGCGTGAGCACGTCACTTCCGCAGCTCGACAGTATTTTTCTGGATGCCCAAACTGCTGGCATCTGTTACAGCAGGTGACGTCCACATAGTCGGTGACCTCTACCGCCTGCCAGCCAATGTAGACAGTCCCGCGCTGCAGCAGCTCCTCCCGCAGCTCCGTCGTGCACGAGAATACGGCCGCGATGGCCGCACCCTGCGACCTGGTTTTCTTGAAGAGCCCCTTCGCCTCCCTAAGCACTCTGTCCAGGGGCCATTTCTGGTGGTCCTTCAAGTTTTGCTCGTGTAGGGCAGTTAGCACTTCCTCGTACGTTGGGTTGCCCTCCAGCCTGTTGAGGCAGATGAGGGGCTGCTTCCGTTTCGGCTCCGCGACGCGCAGCGTGGGTGGCATGGCTTCTTTTAGTCGGCTGGCAGCCGCCTGGCTGGTGGTCTGCACCAGTACGCCAGCGTTGCCCACCTTACGCACCTTGGCCACCTGGACCCAAAGTTTAGTCGGATCGACCGCCTTCTTGAGCGCCGCCTTTGTATCTTCAGCCGTCTTCAGTTCGGCACTCTCCTCCGCTGGGTACACCGCCAGCATTGGGCCAGGGTTGGGCACCATGTGGATGGTTTCCTGGCGGCGTGGCAGCTTCAAGGCCGAGGCGTAGGTAGGCGTCGCGTCTAGCGTTGCGCTCGTCCTAGGCTGGTTTTCTAGTTGAGCGCTC
>JAWIIS010000232.1:17500-20000 GCA_033682625.1 Helicoverpa zea x Helicoverpa armigera | reverse complement strand
TCTAGTGTTACATGATATAGACTTGTGTGTGTGTTGTATTTTATATACATGTGTGTATGTATGTATAAAAAAGAAAATGATATTATCCCACCGCGTTGCAAGGGACATGCGTTTGATTGTTAACGAACGCGCCGTGCGGACACTCGGGGACGCGGATTTTTGTGATCTGTACCCTTCTGCGTGTCGTGCGCATGACGCGACGCGAGAACACATAACGACGGACGAGCGCGACGAACAACACCGAATCATCGGCTATTCAACGCACAGCGTCCACGACTCTAGTGTCCTCTGGATATGCGCGATGCAATATATGCATGCGCATAGTGGTGTGGATTATTGTTCACGTTATAACACGCGCGTCGCGAGCCAGTCGCGTCTTGCGTTTACACGTTAATGATCCTTCCGCAGGTTCCCCTACGGAAACCTTGTTACGACTTTTACTTCCTCTAAATGATCAAGTTTGGTCAACTTCCCAGCAACGCCGACGGCCGTGAAGCCACCGCGTGTCGGTCCGAAGACCTCACTAAATCATTCAATCGGTAGTAGCGACGGGCGGTGTGTACAAAGGGCAGGGACGTAATCAACGCGAGCTTATGACTCGCGCTTACTAGGAATTCCTCGTTTATGGGGGATAATTGCAAACCCCAATCCCCAGCACGAAGGAGTTTCAGCGGGTTGCCCGGGCCTCTAGGCCAGGGAGAACATGCTGATTCCTTCAGTGTAGCGCGCGTGCGGCCCAGGACATCTAAGGGCATCACAGACCTGTTATTGCTCAATCTCGTGCGGCTCGAAGCCGCCGGTCCCTCTAAGAAGAATTTTAATACGTCGCCAGTGAGTTGCGTGACACGTGGCCACGCACACCTAAATGACGACGCCTATTTAGCAGGCTAGAGTCTCGTTCGTTACCGGAATTAACCAGACAAATCGCTCCACCAACTAAGAACGGCCATGCACCACCACCCACCGAATCAAGAAAGAGCTGTTAATCTGTCAATCCTTCCGGTGTCCGGGCCTGGTGAGATTTCCCGTGTTGAGTCAAATTAAGCCGCAGGCTCCACTCCTGGTGGTGCCCTTCCGTCAATTCCTTTAAGTTTCAGCTTTGCAACCATACTCCCCCCGGAGTCCAAAATCTTTGGTTTCCCGGAAGCTGCCCGCCGAGCCATTGTAGTAACGTCGGCGGATCGCTAGATGACATATTTACGGTTAGAACTAGGGCGGTATCTAATCGCCTTCGAACCTCTAACTTTCGTTCTTGATTGATGAAAACACCTTTGGCAAATGCTTTCGCTGATGTTCGTCTTGCGACGATCCAAGAATTTCACCTCTAACGTCGCAATACGAATGCCCCCAGTTATCCCTATTAATCATTACCTCGGAGTTCTGAAAACCAACAAAATAGAACCGAGATCATATTCTATTATTCCATGCACGAAATATTCAAGCAGCATTTTGAGCCCGCTTTGAGCACTCTAATTTGTTCAAAGTAAAATTGTCGGCCCACCTCGACACTCACCGAAGAGCACCGCGATAGGATTTTGATATTGAACCGGCGTATTACCGCCGGCTCACCGACGATATGCTCCGCAGACGTGTCAGTATCACCGCGGATGCGGTGCACCGACAGCGCGGCGCACAAATGCAACTACGAGCTTTTTAAACCGCAACAATTTTAGTATACGCTATTGGAGCTGGAATTACCGCGGCTGCTGGCACCAGACTTGCCCTCCAATTGTTCCTCGTTAAAATATTTAAAGTGTACTCATTCCGATTACGAGGCCTCGTAAGAGTCCCGTATCGTTATTTTTCGTCACTACCTCCCCGTGCCGGGAGTGGGTAATTTGCGCGCCTGCTGCCTTCCTTGGATGTGGTAGCCGTTTCTCAGGCTCCCTCTCCGGAATCGAACCCTGATTCCCCGTTACCCGTGACAACCATGGTAGTCGCAGAAACTACCATCGAAAGTTGATAAGGCAGACATTTGAAAGATGCGTCGCCGGTACTGGACCATGCGATCGGCAAAAGTTATCCAGATTCATCAAAATTAACGACTTCGGACGCGAGGCCCTCCGTCGATTGGTTTTGATCTAATAAAAGCACTCATCCCATCACTGGTCAGAGTTCTGATTGCATGTATTAGCTCTAGAATTACCACAGTTATCCAAGTAACTGAGTAAGATCTAAGGAACCAAAACTGATATATTGAGCCATTCGCGGTATCGCCTTAATACGGCTTGCACTGAGACATGCATGGCTTAATCTTTGAGACAAGCATATAACTACTGGCAGGATCAACCAGGGAGCTTCTTTTGTTTATAAGGAAAAACCCTATAACCGCGCGCGCGCACCGACGACGGCGTCCGCCGGCTGCGCGCGCGCACGATCTAGGTTCTCCCTCGTCCCGGGCGTTCGCGATCGTTACAATACGCGAACGGCACCGGCGAGCTCTGAAATGTTTTTTACGTGTGTACCCGATGGAACACAACACGACAACAATGTTGAGTGC
>JAWIIS010000232.1:7500-12500 GCA_033682625.1 Helicoverpa zea x Helicoverpa armigera | reverse complement strand
CACCCGGTCGCCGACGAATAACCCCACCCGGCGGCGAGCAAAGTAGTCCGTCAACATCTTGAAGATGTTAGGCGGGCAAACCCGCCTGCTTAACCTTAGTCAGGATCATCGGCCACCAGGCGTTGTCGAAAGCACCGGAGATATCCAAGAATATCGCTTGAACGTACTTAGAGCTACTCTCTGTGGACCCGCGCATTATGTCCCTGGAGTGCTGTTACTGTGGACCTTCCGGAGAGAATCCGTGCTGCGAGGCGGAGATCCTGTTGCCAATCGTGGGAGCGCATCTGAGAATGACGCGTTCTAGAATCTTGCCTAGTACAGGGAGAAGCGTGATCGGCCCGGTACGCCTTAGGGTCAGTAAGCGGCTTACCATTACCCTTAGGCAGGACAAGCAGTCGGCCCTCCTTCCATACGTCTGGGAATATTCCCTCAATAACACACTTGCCGTACACTGCAGCAAATTCTGCAGGTGCGACAGCCCATACATTCTTCACTATTCGCGCGCTGATTCCGTCCATCCCCGGAGCAGTGTTGGGCAAACTCCTAACTATTACCCCCAGACTATCACGAGACAGTGGAAGCGCAGGCCGGCCCTGGCGGGATGAGCGAGGCGGGCGAGACGGACCTGCCCGTGGTATGGGTGTGTCCCGAGACGAGTCATCATCCGGGCATAACACGGACAACAGCCCGGTCGCCGCATCACCCACAGTGCATTGCAAAGCCCCTCCGCCAGTCTGATGCCATTAAGGACACGGGGGGGGAGGCCTGAGTCTGCCACTGGCAGCCCGATAAGCCAGCCCCCCACGGGTCGTCGTTGCCCGACTCGGCAATTCCGCGGAAGTATTCCAGCTCCGCCTCCACCATTGCCTTTCTGTACCTACCTCTCACGCAGTGAAATTCCGCACGCAGGCGCTCCTCTCTCGGTCCCCCTTCCCTTCTAGATCCTTGCCATTTACACCTAGCCTTGCAGTGTGACTCGGAGCTTCTCCAGCTCCGGATTCACCCATCATACCCTACGTCCTTTGGTGGTCCTTTTATACCCAAACACGATGCAAGCCGTCTCACTTATCACTTTCGTAAAATCCCTACAGACAAAGGACGCTTGTTTGTCAAAATTTATTTGACCCATTCGCGCATGGATAGCTCGTCGAAAGCGCGGCCAGTCCACACCTTGATCGCGAAAGCGAACCGGCGCCCGCTTGACCAGGGGTTGAGACCGCTCTGGTGTCACGACTCCCCGACAGCGCCCGGAACAAGATGAGTCTGTGGTCACTGGAGCTGACCTCCCACTCGGACAGACCATTCATCCACCGGCGACGTTTCCTGGTGGTAAGGGTGACATCAATGTTGGACTCGCCGTTCGGGCCACTGAATTGTGAAGGGTTGGCCCTCCACGTTGTGAACGGCGAGGTTATGCGCGGAGATGAAGGCCTCCAGGCTTGTTCTGCGGTGGAGGCGCGTCGTGTCCTCTTCCTGTGTAGTGTCGGGGATCGCTGTGCCAGAGCGGTGAGTGGGCGTTCAGCAGTCCGCGCAGATCAGGACGCGCCTCCCTCGCAGAGCCTCCAGAACGATGTCGAGGTGGTGCAGGTGCTGGTCGATGGGCTCGCCAAACTGGAAGTATGCGCTCCACCACGTGCATGTTGCATTCCTCCAGGTGGACAACCATGCAGTGGGTATTGCTGAGGTGGTCCAGTACCACACAAGCGGCGTCACTGCGCCTCATGATGATGCCCGCCTTGGCATCCGGGCCCTTTTGTATGAGGTGGCCCTGCTAGCGCATATTGCTCCTGGACTAGCAGGACATCCAGCCCGTGCTCGCTGAGCAGTGCCGGGGTTTCCATGGTGGCCAGTGCGGACCCCGCCAGGTTTATCTGGCCAAATCGGATAAACTTAGAAGCCATAGTTGGTCATGGCCACGCTCCTTTTTTCCGCGTATAGTCGGGCCGGGCAGTCGCGCGCCGCTGTGCGGTGTGAGGCCGCCTCCTTTCTGCCAAACCGCTTGCAGGTGGCGCAGCAGGCCGATGTTGACTGGCAGGCGTCGCTCTTGTGGCCCGTGATGCCGCAAGCGTGAGCACGTCACTTCCGAAGCTCGACAGTATTTTTCTGGATGCCCAAACTGCTTGGCATCTGTTACAGCAGGTGACGTCCACATAGTCGGTGAGACCTCTACCGCCTGCCAGCCAATGTAGACAGTCCCCACCGCGCTGCAGCAGCTCCTCCCGCAGCTCCGTCGTGCACGAAAATACGGGCCGCGATGGCCGCACCCTGCGACCTGGTTTTCTTGAAGAGCCCCTTCGCCTCCCTAAGCACTCTGTCCAGGGGCCATTTCTGGTGGTCCTTCAAGTTTTGCTCGTGTAGGGCAGTTAGCACTTCCTCGTACGTTGGGTTGCCCTCCAGCCTGTTGAGGCAGATGAGGGGCTGCTTCCGTTTCGGCTCCGCGACGCGCAGCGTGGGTGGGCATGGCTTCTTTTAGTCGGCTGGCAGCCGCCTGGCTGTGGTCTGCACCAGTACGCCAGCGTTGCCCACCATACTGCACCTTGGCCACCTGGGACCCAAAGTTTAGTCGGATCGACCGCCTTCTTGAGCGCCGCCTTTGTATCTTCAGCCGTCTTCAGTTCGGCACTCTCCTCCGCTGGGTACACCGCCAGCATGGGCCAGGGTTGGGCACCATGTGGATGGTTTCCTGGCGGCGTGGCAGCTTCAAGGGCCGAGGCGTAGGTAGGCGTCGCGTCTAGCGTTGCGCTCGTCCTAGGCTGGTTTTCTAGTTGACGCTCCTCCTCTCTGCAGCAGCCAGTCGGAGTGCCAGGTGGCGTCACCACTGTCAGACAGGCGCTCGGTGTGTGAACCAATGGCGGCAAATCTCGTCCTTATTGAGCTTTGCTGCTCCTGCTGCGCACCGCCTCCCTGATCCCCTGTGTGCTGGCCGTTGCCATCCCGGCCAGTTGCTCCAGGGGGGCGTCCGCGAGCTGGTCGACCACTGCTTGGGGCTGACGTGGGGTAGCAGCTGGGCTGGCCGTCTGCCCGAGCAGAAGGCCCCCAATCGGTGGGACTTCCTTATTCCTTTTCCCCTGAATTCTGCGGCGCACCGCCTCCTGTACCTCTTCTGGTGAGCTTAGGTGCCGCTTCTCGCCCGGCTGTGGCAGCGTTCCAGCTACTGCCGCTGGTCCCTTAGCCGGTGTTGCTTCCTGGGGGGGCACGGAGTTGTCCAGTATATCTTCCGGAGAGGCAGGCACACATGCTGGACTATGGGGGGGTGTGCGCGCCAGCGATTGCCGGGGCATGAATGCCCCAGCTCCCTCCCGTTGCATTTCCAGGAGGGCGTTCAGCTCCTCCTCCTTCTCTCGCAGCGCAGCCTCAACCAGGGCCCGCTGCTGTCGTCGGCATTCCTCGTCCTCGTCCATGCCGTCAGTAAGGTAAAAACTCTACTCTAATACACGAACAGGTCCGCCGTCACTAGCTGGTCGTTTAATACACGAACAGGTCCGCCGTCACTAGCTGGTCGTTTAATACACGAACAGGTCCGCCGTCACTAGCTGGTCGTTTAATACACGAACAGGTCCGCCGTCACCAACTGGTCCTTTAATGCACGAACAGGTCCGTCTTCACTGCTGTCACAACTCGCTGATTTCGCACAGATTTTTGCTAAGTCCGTGTACTGAAAATTGCGGGGACCGATCACATGGACTCCTGCATCAGCCCACTTAGTGAGCACCGTCTCTGCGTCGTCGCCAGCCGCCGCGAAATTTTCTAAGTCCTGGAAAATCACTCACCAGACTCCTGAATCCCGGGGTAGCTATGGGAGATCACCCAGGACCCACCGCACCGCCCGGGGGGGGGGTTACCACGGGGGGGGGGGTGAAACGCGGGGGGGGACAAAACGTCACCGCGTTATAGTGTCACTGTCACACTAACAATATTAAACGTCACTGTCGCACTTATACCTAAAAACGTCACTATCGCACTAAACGAGTGTCCACTGTCACAGAAGTTTCCCGCACACACACACCAGATGTCACTGTCACGAGGGATGGGGGGGGAAATGTCAACACGCTCCGCCCACTAGATCTCGCGCTCGCGTCACTCGCCAAGATGGCCGCGGGCTTATATATGAAATGCCCCAAGATAGTAAGAGAGGGGGCGCCGAGTTTTGGTGTCGACCAATGAGGAAAGCCAGGGAATAAATATTCGCGCGGCACGGAGCACCGCACACGTCCGCTCGCCTCGAGTGCCGGCGGCGAAGTAGATAGGGACAGTGGGAATCTCGTTAATCCATTCATGCGCGTCACTAATTAAGATGACGAGGCATTTGGCTACCTTAAGAGAGTCATAGTTACTCCCGCCGTTTACCCCGCGCTTGCTTGAATTTCTTCACGTTGACATTCAAGTAGCACTCGGCAGATATCACATTGCGTCAAACACCCGCGAGGGACCCATCCGCAATGCTTTGTTTTTAATTAGACAGTCGGATTCCCCTTGGTCCGTGCCAGTTCTCGGAGCTGACCGTTGAACGGGCGGTCGTACAGAACCGCGCCGATCGCGCACGAGAGACCGAAACCCGACACGGCCTTACGGCTAGGAAGATCCGCGGAAGGCCGGAACGCGGGTCCGGATTCCGCCCCAGCGCCCGAGAGACGCCAGAGCATCGTGACCAGGCCCGGCACCGCCGCATCTCCGCTTCCCGTCCAAACCCGACAGTCGCCCGGTCCTCAGAGCCCAATCCCTTATTCCGAAGTTACGGATCCAATTTGGCCGATTCCCTTCCCTACATTAATTCCTATCGACTAGAGGCTCTTCACCTTGGAGACCTGCTGCGGGATATGGGTACGACCGCGGCGCGACATCTCCACGTACATTCATCCTCACCTTGAATTTTTCAAGGTCTTCGCAGAGAGTATCCGGACACCGCCGGGCCGCAAAATGCGGTGATCTCTTCGCGTTCCGAACCATAATCTCCCTTCTATAGGGATTCCATGGAACTCGAAACGCTCAGTGCAGAAAAG
>JAWIIS010000232.1:0-5000 GCA_033682625.1 Helicoverpa zea x Helicoverpa armigera | reverse complement strand
CGGACAACGCCGACGAGCACCCACCGCAAACGCGGTGCGCGCCCGTTGACGCAGAACCGTCATGTGCGCCGCCGCGCGACACACACGAGTGTTAATCGTGTGCGCGCGCGCTCGCGCAATGTGGCATTGTTGTTTTATACAGCCGGCCCTCAGACAGGAGTGGTCCTGGATGTGTCTCCACGGACCGCAATGTGCGTTCGAAATGTCGATGTTCAAATGTGTCCTGCAGTTCACACTATGACGCGCAGTTAACTGCGTTCTTCATCGACCCGCGAGCCAAGTGATCCACCGTCCAGGGTAATAGTTTTAAATTACCGCTGTTCGCGTAATCTAGTGTTACATGATATAGACTTGTGTGTGTTGTATTTTATATACATGTGTGTATGTATGTATAAAAAAGAAAATGATATTATCCCACCGCGTTGCAAGGGACATGCGTTTGATTGTTAACGAACGCGCCGTGCGGACACTCGGGGACGCGGATTTTTGTGATCTGTACCCTTCTGCGTGTCGTGCGCATGACGCGACGCGAGAACACATAACGACGGACGAGCGCGACGAACAACACCGAATCATCGGCTATTCAACGCACAGCGTCCACGACTCTAGTGTCCTCTGGATATGCGCGATGCAATATATGCATGCGCATAGTGGTGTGGATTATTGTTCACGTTATAACACGCGCGTCGCGAGCCAGTCGCGTCTTGCGTTTACACGTTAATGATCCTTCCGCAGGTTCCCCTACGGAAACCTTGTTACGACTTTTACTTCCTCTAAATGATCAAGTTTGGTCAACTTCCCAGCAACGCCGACGGCCGTGAAGCCACCGCGTGTCGGTCCGAAGACCTCACTAAATCATTCAATCGGTAGTAGCGACGGGCGGTGTGTACAAAGGGCAGGGACGTAATCAAACGCGAGCTTATGACTCGCGCTTACTAGGAATTCCTCGTTTATGGGGGGATAATTGCAAACCCCAATCCGCCAGCACGAAGGAGTTTCAGCGGGTTGCCCGGGCCTCTAGGCCAGGGAGAACATGCTGATTCCTTCAGTGTAGCGCGCGTGCGGCCCAGGACATCTAAGGGCATCACAGACCTGTTATTGCTCAATCTCGTGCGGCTCGAAGCCGCCGGTCCCTCTAAGAAGAATTTTAATACGTCGCCAGTGAGTTGCGTGACACGTGGCCACGCACACCTAAATGACGACGCCTATTTAGCAGGCTAGAGTCTCGTTCGTTACCGGAATTAACCAGACAAATCGCTCCACCAACTAAGAACGGCCATGCACCACCACCCACCGAATCAAGAAAGAGCTGTTAATCTGTCAATCCTTCCGGTGTCCGGGCCTGGTGAGATTTCCCGTGTTGAGTCAAATTAAGCCGCAGGCTCCACTCCTGGTGGTGCCCTTCCGTCAATTCCTTTAAGTTTCAGCTTTGCAACCATACTCCCCCCGGAGTCCAAAATCTTTGGTTTCCCGGAAGCTGCCCGCCGAGCCATTGTAGTAACGTCGGCGGATCGCTAGATGACATATTTACGGTTAGAACTAGGGCGGTATCTAATCGCCTTCGAACCTCTAACTTTCGTTCTTGATTGATGAAAACACCTTTGGCAAATGCTTTCGCTGATGTTCGTCTTGCGACGATCCAAGAATTTCACCTCTAACGTCGCAATACGAATGCCCCCAGTTATCCCTATTAATCATTACCTCGGAGTTCTGAAAACCAACAAAATAGAACCGAGATCATATTCTATTATTCCATGCACGAAATATTCAAGCAGCATTTTGAGCCCGCTTTGAGCACTCTAATTTGTTCAAAGTAAAATTGTCGGCCCACCTCGACACTCACCGAAGAGCACCGCGATAGGATTTTGATATTGAACCGCGTATTACCGCCGGCTCACCGACGATATGCTCCGCAGACGTGTCAGTATCACCGCGGATGCGGTGCACCGACAGCGCGGCGCACAAATGCAACTACGAGCTTTTTAACCGCAACAATTTTAGTATACGCTATTGGAGCTGGAATTACCGCGGCTGCTGGCACCAGACTTGCCCTCCAATTGTTCCTCGTTAAAATATTTAAAGTGTACTCATTCCGATTACGAGGCCTCGTAAGAGTCCCGTATCGTTATTTTTCGTCACTACCTCCCCGTGCCGGGAGTGGGTAATTTGCGCGCCTGCTGCCTTCCTTGGATGTGGTAGCCGTTTCTCAGGCTCCCTCTCCGGAATCGAACCCTGATTCCCCGTTACCCGTGACAACCATGGTAGTCGCAGAAACTACCATCGAAAGTTGATAAGGCAGACATTTGAAAGATGCGTCGCCGGTACTGGACCATGCGATCGGCAAAAGTTATCCAGATTCATCAAAATTAACGACTTCGGACGCGAGGCCCTCCGTCGATTGGTTTTGATCTAATAAAAGCACTCATCCCATCACTGGTCAGAGTTCTGATTGCATGTATTAGCTCTAGAATTACCACAGTTATCCAAGTAACTGAGTAAGATCTAAGGAACCAAAACTGATATATTGAGCCATTCGCGGTATCGCCTTAATACGGCTTGCACTGAGACATGCATGGCTTAATCTTTGAGACAAGCATATAACTACTGGCAGGATCAACCAGGGAGCTTCTTTTGTTTATAAGGAAAAACCCTATAACCGCGCGCGCGCACCGACGACGGCGTCCGCCGGCTGCGCGCGCGCACGATCTAGGTTCTCCCTCGTCCCGGGCGTTCGCGATCGTTACAATACGCGAACGGCACCGGGCGAGCTCTGAAATGTTTTTTACGTGTGTACCCGATGGAACACAACACGACAACAATGTTGAGTGCTGCGCGCCACCTGTTCACAAGCGCGCTCGTACGTCTGAACGGGTAATGTCTCAACTCGTTACAGACGCAACTCGCACGACGAGGGCGTTGACGCCCCGATGATGAACGTTCGTAACGAGACTGAATGTTCACGTGTGTAAAATCTGTTGACACGATCGCGAGACATCCATGCACGATTACGCCCGGATTCTATAGAGCGCCTCACATATAACTTTTATATTGTTCGAATCGACGCGAAGCACACTGTTGACACGCGTCCGAGCGTCTGGTACAGTGTACTGTCGCGTCTCATCATGACAAATAATTAATACGACCGTTCTCGTCCGGACACGCATAAAACACGATCCGTCGGTCGACACAGTTCATTTATAATATATAATTATATTAATATTGTATATTAACTAACTACCACTACTACTACTACTACTACTACTACACACACGCCACGCACCAACGACAACTACATAAACGACGAAGTCTTCGTCGGCGTCGAACATCGCGCCCAAATACATTATTGCATTATACATAACACTGGAAAGGTGTACAAACTAGAGGATATACAAACAAGTATACATCAACCAGATGAGCACACACAACTTGTGTATATTATAAAATACAACATGTAGAAGAGCGCTCTGCCCCGTCGCCGCACCGTCGTCGTTCGTCGTCGTCGCCGTCGTCGTAGCAAGTAGCGCGTTTTGCACGTCGAAGCGAATGCGCCTGCGCGGATCGTTTGTTACAACGACCGAACTGACGCTTCGCTTGACAATAGTGTGTCGCTGAGAATCCACACTATCGGTAGAGACGATCGAATCTAGTGTCATGTCATGTCATAAATGTCAATGTCAATGTCATGTGAGGTGCACCCTGTGTCATCCTGAGCCTACCCTACCCTACCCTCCCTCCGTCCGTCACACCCCTAACCTATCCCCCCCCCTCCCCCCTCCCCACGGTTATTTTTTTTTTTAAATCTCATACCTTTCTCTATGACGGGATACGAGGGTGTGGGGAGGTGAGGGGAGATGAGTGGACGTGGGGGTGGGGAGGTGAGGGGAGGGAAGGGGGGTGGGGTGGGGGGGGGGGAGTATGTGGGAGGTATTGGGTTGTGTACCAAAAAAAAATGTATTATATTACTGTGTCTCTGTCGCCCCTCCCCCGTGACCACCCCCCACCCCCCCCCCCCCACCCGGTCCCCTTAAAAAAGGGACTTAAAAAATTAATACTATAATCTGGACGCGGCCAGTTCGTCGTAAGCTGAGTGATAGTTGTGATTTATTGTAGACATTTTGACATATATGTATGTATTATTTGCTTGTCAAATCGATGGTTCATTACTGTCATAATGTCATATTTTTGTTGACAAGTCGCTATACTATACATACCTATATAAATTGTCGAGCCCTGCATACTGAAATCAAAATAAAAGTCATTGATAAATAAATACAAATTATCACAAGAAATAATATATAAAGTAATACCTACCTTAGATTTTTAATTTTAGTAAATTATGTAACTATTGACTATTTAGTATAGTGACTATAATTGTGTATGCAATATGATTACTATGTTAAAAAGAATATTCGACAATAATTGTTCTGAGCGTTGATAGCCTGAAACACATGACATGTTTCAATAAACCCAGTTTCGGGTGGTCCCATGTTTTTTTTTTTTTAATTGGATCAGTTTTAATATGGGTTATTCGTTGCCTGTATGTGTATCTGTATTATAAATGAATGATACCTATATAATAAATAATATGAAATAACAAGTGGTTCACGTACATATTATGTTTAGTGAACGATCAATATAATAATGTGTATGTAGGTACCTACCTTCCACGATATCACCACCGGTTATCGGGATGGCGGGTGAACGGTAGACACGGCACACGCTTTCAACGTCACATAGATCCCATGGCGAGTTGGCAGAGTCGTTTGTAGTTAAGTAGGTAATTTTCCTCCAACTTGAATGTATGTACGTATATACCTATAACAATAATAATGGTATTGTTTATTTATTTATTATGTTAATTAAATTGTAATAACTATGTAAGTGGTTATATTTTATTTTGCTTATAGAAAAGAGAAGAGAAATTATACTTTAAGTTTATAGCGCCCCGTTCGTGTATTAAACTAGAAACAAAAAAAAAAAAAAAAAAACTCAACACTGTA
>JAWIIS010000231.1:0-81645 GCA_033682625.1 Helicoverpa zea x Helicoverpa armigera | reverse complement strand
TATATGTCGGATCATTTACCATTACTAGCTGCGATTCGATGCAGTCATGTTGCTGACGCGTTCTTTTGTCATTAATCGTTTTAGCGCGGCGTAAGCCGTTGCTAGTTATTTTAATCGCCATGAGTGAACAGCTTGTGGCGAATGAGCTGCTGGCGTTCCTGCAGCAGAAGCTGGACGTGATGGACGAGGTGTCCGCTATCCAGATCTGCGCGTCGAATTTCAGCGAGGAGGACGTCGCTGCTGCAAAGCAGCTGCTGTACCGGTTGCTCAACAAGAGCGATCAGATGGTGTCCCGCCGACGTGACGGGACAAAGAAAAGCATACAAGATATCATCACGCTGCTAAAGGAGACCGATCCTGACGACGTGCCGACGTTTGTAGCGAAGGATCTCAACAAGCTACCGCCAGTCACTTTCGACCACGTCGACGTAACAAGCCTATTGAAAGATATTGTCTTTCTGAAGGCAAGTCTTGCGGATGTACAGAGGAAGTTAGATGCATCCCAAAATACTGTCGCCGAATTGCGCAGCGAACTCAATGAGTTGCGTAAATCGGTGACAGTAACTGGGTCACCTGTGGGTGCATCGAACGTAAACATGCGGCGCGGAGCGTGCCTCGATGTATCGGGTGCAAGTTTCGCGTCAGCAGTTTTGTCGCCATCGCCGCTGTCACCGGCGAATGCTGAGTCGGCACAGTGCGCGCCTCGTGCGCCCCGCTGCCCCGCTCCCGTCCCTCGCCGCCGCGACACCGCTCGATCAGCTGCTCGTTTCTGCAGCGTCGACGAAACATCGAGACTACGCTAGCGTCACAGGTAGCAAAATTGATGCTACGAAGAAGCCCGTGCCCGTAAAGGGACAGAATCGATGAGGAGGACGATGAGGGGTTCGTTACGGTGCAAAGGAGGAAGCGCCGTCGGCGAACCAACAAGAATCGTTGCGGCACGGCTCCTATTGAGCCAAACATCAAAATCCGTGCCGCCAAGCCGAACACCCCGGTGTACATCTCCCGCCTACACTACACCACTAAGGCGGAGGACATCGTGGAGTAAGTGCGTCAGAAGCTGAAGTACGCCCCGAGAGTGCAACTGCTGGAGTCGAGCCATAACGCCAACTTCAAGGCGTTCGTGGAAACAACCTTGAAAAGATCATGTATCAGGAAACAACCTTTTGTACTTTACATCCAAACAAATAAGATCTGTTATCAAAAACATGAACAGAGGTAAATCTCCTGGTCATGATGGATTCAGCATCGAATATTTCAAATATGCAGGTTTTTATCTACCCAGAGTTCTCTCTTTGTTATTTAAATTGTGCATTAGAATATTTAGAGGTAGACCATACGGTGGTGTAGCACTATTGTGGAGAAAATCTATATTTACAACCGTCACTGTTTTGGATTGTATTAGTGATCGTATAGTAGCTGTGAAAGCGAATTGCGCTGGCCGCACCTTGTTATTGTTTAGTGTGTATATGCCAACGGACTCTTTAGATAATTTACATGAATATTCTCCGAATGCTTAGGCGAAATAGCGGCTGTTGTAGAAAGTGAGAACGTAGAATATGTGTACATTTTAGGAGATTATAATGCTCATCCCGGTGAATTATTTAATAAAGAATTGTTGAGTTTTTGTAGTGAACAAAATTGGTTTTGTGCAGACTATTCATTATTGGGTATTGATTCTGGCACTTATACTTTTGTAAGCGAGGTTTGTGGAAGTAGACGGTGGCTTGACCATTGCCTGTTTACTGAGGCTGCTTTGAGGTCACTTGAGAAGGTGGAAGTTAAACATCATGTTTACTGGTCGGACCACTATCCTCTTGTGTGCCAGGTAAACTTGGGTGTGGTCAGGTCGACGGATACCACCGCGCAGATAGGGGCTAGGAAGATAGATAAGGCTGTGTGGGGGGACAGAAATGCTTCACAAAGGGGGCATTATTATAGACTTTGTATGGAGAAGCTTAGGGAAATAGATTTTCCATCTAATTTGAGTAACTGCTGTGATAATTTGTGTTCTGATAAAAGTCATAGAAAGGTGATAGACGATATGTATGATAAGTTAGTTTCATCCCTACGGGAAGCAGCAGAGGGCAGCTCTGCCCTTGTTGAAGGGGGTAGTAGGAGGCGTCGGGTTGTCGGTTGGAATAGGTTTGTAAAAGACCCTCACGATAAAGCCAGGAGTGCTTTTTTGAACTGGGTATGGCATAATAAACCTCGCGCCGGGGCAATATTTTCAGAAATGAATGAGACCCGGAAGATCTTTAAGCAAAGATTGAAATATTGTCAGGACAATGAGCATAGAATTAAAATGGACATGCTTGCCACGGAACATAATAGTAAGCGTTTTCAGAACTTTTGGAAAATGACCCAAAGGTTAAAACCAAGAGCGCCGATTCCAGTAGCGGTGGATGGCTATACGGATCCTGGTGAAATCGCGGACAACTTTAGGAGGCATTTCACTGTAACCTCGCGACAAGTTGATGAGCAGCGTATTGGTGCTGGGGGCATCATGTCCGGAGAATCAATAAACATTTCGGCCAAGGAGATCACTAGCATTATTAAAGGTATGAGCAGAGGCAAATCTCCGGGACATGATGGTCTAAGCATTGAACACTTTCAGTATGCTGGTCCGCATTTACCCAGGATCTTATCAATGCTGCATAATTTTTGCCTGAGACATTCCTACCTACCTAAGGACTTAATGAGGACAATAGTAGTGCCTATTGTCAAAAATAAGACTGGGGTTGCGTCGAATAAGGACAATTATAGGCCTATCTCACTGGCCACTATAGCAGCTAAAGTGCTTGATAGTGTGCTTGAGCGCAGAGTGACTGGACAGGTCATTCCACATGATTCCCAATTTGGGTTTAGATCTGGATTGTCCACGGAGACAGCTATATTGACGCTCAAAAATACTGTAAGGTATTATGTGGATAGGAGGACTCTAGTGTATGCCGCGTTCCTGGACCTCTCCAAGGCTTTTGACCTGGTTAATTATAGGATCTTATGGACTAAATTGCGGGAAAAAGCAGTAGCCCATGAGATGGTTAATCTCCTGGAGTATTGGTACCAGGTTAATCAGGTCAAATGGTCTGGGGCGTTATCTGCTAAGTATGGACTGGAGTGTGGTGTAAGGCAGGGAGGTTCGACATCACCGGCACTCTTCAGTTTATACATAAATCAGTTAGTTGAGGACCTTGCCAGTACTGGTCTTGGATGTTCTATTGATGGTATGACTATCAATAGTATAAGCTATGCTGATGACATGGTGCTGCTGAGTCCCTCGATTGACGCCCTTAGACAATTACTTGGGTTGTGTGAAGGATACGCGGTGGCACATGGCCTACTGTACAATGTAAGAAAAAGTGAGTTTATGGTGTTTCGGACAAGCTCAAAAAAACCAGCGACAGTGCCTCCAGTTTATTTGTATGGGGTGGTGCTAAAGAGAGTTTCTCGGTTTAAATACCTTGGGCACATTCTGACCGACAATCTGAACGATGATGAGGATATTGTTCGATGTAATATGCTGGCTTGCATGTTTGCAAGGTGTACAAGAAGCGTGAAAATTACGCTATTTAGGGCGTATTGCCAAACATTCTACACATGTAGCCTGTGGGTCAGATATACGCAGAGGGCCGACAACTCCCTTTGTATTCAATACAATAACGCGTTTCGGGTGCTGCTGGGGCTTCCTCGGTTCTGTAGCGCGTCAAACATGTTTGCTCAGGCTGGAGTAGATAGTTTTGAGGCTATTATGCGCAAAAGAACGGCATCTTTGATGCGTGGGATACGTGGAAGCTCCAATAGCATCCTGGGGGCTATTGCTGGGAGGCCGGACTGCCCTTTTCTAATGCACTGGTCACGTAGACATTGCCGCGGGCTAGGGGCTGAGGACAGGTTTTTAAATTAAATTTAATGGAATTGAATATAATTTTGATTATTTTTGTGATATTTATATTATTTTTCAATTAAGTTATAATTTTAATGTAATTTATTCCAATTCTAATCAATTTTATATGAAGTGTTAATTTAATATATTTATTTTAGAGTTTTAATTTAATTGTACTAACGTAGCTGTAAGTCTTTTGTAACACTAACACTATATGGATGAAATCTATATTCTATATATATATATATACACATAATAAATCTGTAAAAAAACTGTGTCTGTACATTGAATATATTAAAAAAATAATTATTGGGTGGGGTTTAGAAACAGTAATGGAGCACAAATCCAAAAAAAAAAATTTATCTGTTTGTCTGTATGTCTGTATGTCTGTATGTCTGTTTGTTTGTACACGCTAATCTTCCGAACTACAGAACGGATTTCAATGATTTTTTCTTTGTTGTATCAATATTAAGCCTGGTCAACATATAGGCTATAATTTATCTTCGAAAATTGAAGACCTGATGCAGAACACCAACAGACCAACAAAACTATAAGAGATACAAAAATGGTGCCATGGCAAAAATTGTTTCATGTGATGAGCATTTTCAGCTGAGATAATAAATTTTAGGATCTGGAACACCTGATGTGGAACCCCAAGAGCCCAGCTTCTCTGTACCATATACAGGTATGACGTTTTAGCAAAAGTTGTTCAATTTGATAAGCACTTCCGTCTTTTAGATAACCCTAAAATAATGGACATTTCTCCTTCTCACAAACAAAAGATATAACACGCTTGAATTTTGTGTTAAGTCAGTACAAATTTTATATACCTAGACGTTTCGTCACGAGCCCCCACTCTCCGAATTTGTTGCGTTATATCTCATTATTATTTTGTATGTCTCTTCCAGACCTAGGGACTACAGAGTTCCGAATTTTTGGGAGGCAAACGTGGGGCCGAAGCCAACACGCTGAAGCCCTTTTGAGACATCTTTAATGAAATGATGACACAAAACCGACGATTTATCCCTTCATACACTATAGAAATGAATCCAAGGACAATCCCCGGTGGACGTCGTTAAAAAAAAGACAATCCCCGGTTCTGTGCTATACCATTGCTAACTGTGGATGAAAACTACTTGGGCTATTGTGATGGGATGCTAATGGACTAGGAATGGGGAAACTACGGGAACTATGGCACCTGCCGATGACAATGTATCAGATACATGTAAAATTGGCAGGTGGAGACTCGCCAGCTCACTTACTGGGCCCCCGGGAATCAGTCACTGTATAGCAACAAGAGGGCAACAGGGACATGAGCGGCTGAAGTGTGAGGATACCTCGGTGGATTTTAAACGCAGATTACGCGCTCCCTGTGGGTCACTTACCACGAGGCACCTATCCTCCGAGCAGGGCTACTAACCCTGCTCTAGCGACTCCACTCTGGACGGCCAAGCCAAGCCAGAGGCGTGAGACCTACCCCAGTCATGGTTCACTCCGACCGGCCGGAGATGGGGGACAGTATACTCTCCCTGGAGAACTTAGTATATATAGCTCCGCGGGGTCGCTACTCCCCGTCATCAGCCTCAGATGTCCTGCGGTGCTTATTTATTATATATTATTGTCGTTATTATCTCAAGAGCCTTTTTCCCAATTATGTTAGAGTCGACTTCCAGTCACGATGGAACTGAGTACCAGTGTTTTACAAGGAGCGACTGCCTATCTGACCTCCACAAACCGGTTAACCGCTCAACCCTACGCCCCTTGGTAAAACTGGTCAGATTTACTGGCTTCTGACTACCCATAATGACTGCCAAGAATGTTCAATGACAGCCGGAACCTACAGTTTAACATCCCCTCCAAATAACGGTCATTGGTATCCAAAATATACGTAGAAAGTACATACGAACTTAGAAAAGTTGTATTGGCAGGTACTTGCCAGATCTGGAATCAAAGACGTACACTCATGACTTGAGAGATTGGTTCTCTACCCACTAAACCACCACGACTTCCACTAAGTCAGCACGACTTTGTCATCTCAGTAGCATTTAATGTTTTTAACGTAATTAATACGTGTAATATTTTTGCCACACACAACTTAAATGCGGACTAATTAGAATCACTATGTTTATGCCTATGGTCACGTCTATTGCGGTTCAGTTCTTAGCGTTTTGTTTAGTCTGCTGTGCCTTTGGCCGTTGAAGTACAAAAATTAAATATATGGAACATTTCTAATGGCTATGCGTATTCCGTTGTTTTCCAGTCAACGGGCCCTTAAAATTCAATATCAGACGATTCAGATCTTCGATTTTGCCGACCCCGTAGTCGCTGGCATAAGGGACAGGATCCGCGTACGAAGTCGCGGGCAGAAGGTAGTCTGAAATAAATGGTGATTATTATTATTATTATTTATGTTGATATATTTACATATTTTTCTCGGCTATGTAGCCGGGCAGAACCAATGGCACGGGCCTAAGCCAAGTGCGTATCAGTGGGGTTAGTACTTCTATTAGGTACATTGCGGGAAAACGGGACAAATTGTGTTTGTGTAAAGGTATTATCTGTTGAGTTTACTTCACATTGTAAAAACTTACGAACTAACCTGCAAGTGTTCACTGCAAGTGTATCACTGCTTTCTGCAGTAAGTGATACGAGGGTCAAACTGAAAGTTCTTAGAAAATCAGAAACTGGTTACATTAGCCAGTTATTCGTTTTATTATATGTTTTATTGTAGTGTTAGTACGTCGAACACAGCATTTGAGTCACCTCCGTTAAATCTTTTAATCATTTTACGGCACCAATCCACACTATGGAGTTTCTCAGCCTCAGTCAAATTATGAGGTATCCACCAGGCGCAAAGCTTCCTGACCGCTTAATGTTCGTGGAGGATTTTGTGCACTTGACTCATAACGATGCCTAAGCTTGTCCGAATCTGCTGATAGGTCACTCTTCTATCAGTCTCTATCATACGCCGCACAACACAGATGTTATCTTCAGTCGTCGCCGTAGAAGGCCGTCCCTCAGGTAAATCATCAGTGAGATTAGTGCGACCACGTTTAAACTCATTAAACCAGTTGTAAACAGTCGCACGAGATGGGGCTTCACCGTGAAAGGCCAATCGTAGTCTATCATAACTTTCTTGTTGACTTAAATGACATCGAAAGTCATAAAAAATCATTGCACGAAAATTTTCTCGTGTTAAATTCATGTTGACGTGACACAGACAATTTTCAATTTGCCGCCAAATCGTAAAACAAATGACAAATGAATTAAATATATACTCAGTAATATTGGTAAAGAGTTCTATTTTCGAATTTTAGAATTATTTTTTTATTATATTGTTTATAAGTGGCCAGTTCTAAAAACTTTCAGTGTGACCCTCGTATGTGTTCGGGGGGAGGTTTAGAGAATTTAGGGATTGGTGGAGTTGTTTGGGGATCACGCCGGTTGTCGATAAAACTATTGGTACTATTGATACTTTTTGTAAATGCCATAACCGACTTATCTCATCTTTTAATTCTGTATATTGACTCAGTTTTTCGGCTATTGTTGATTGTAGGTTGTGTGTATTAGGGACTGCGATATCGATTAAGAATCCAGTTCTATTTACTTTGTCTATGAGTGTGATGTCGGGTCTGTTAAAGTGGATTGTGCGGTCTGTGAGTATGGCTCGATCAAAGTATAGTTTTGTTGTCGGACTTTCCGGGTTGTTATTATTATTATCTTGTATGTCTCTAACCGACCACGGGACTACAGAGTCCCGGATTTTTGGAAGGCGAACGTGGGGCCGAAGCCAACACGCTGAAGCCCTTTTGAGACAACTTTAATGAAATGGCCAACCCAAGGATAACAATGTTTGTACACGTAAGAATGGCAGGTGGAGACTCGCCAACTCACTTACTGGGCCCCCGGGATCAGTCGCTAAATCGCAACAAGGGGGCAACAGGTATATGAGCGGCTGAAGGGTGAGGATACCTCGGCGGACTTTAAATGCAGATCACGCGCTCCCTGTGGGTCCAGCATCACCGGCCCACTCGCCACTTACCACGAGGCACCTACCCTCCGAGTGGGCTGCTAACCCTGCTCTAGCGACTCCACTCTGACCGGCCGATGAAGGCAAGCCAAGAGGCGGGAGACCTATCCCCCGTCATGCTTCACTCCGGCAGGCCGGAGATGGGGGACAGTATACTCTCCCTGGAGCACTCGGATATATAGCCCCGCGGGGTCGCTACTCCCCGTCATCCGCCTCAGATGCCCTGCGGGGTTTATTATTATAAATGTATGTCTCTTTCTGACCTCGGGGCTACAGAGCCCCGGATTTTTGGGAGGCGAACGTGGGGCCGAAGCCAACACGCTGAAGCCCTTTTGAGACAACTTTAATGAAATGGCGACATAAAACCGACGATTATCCCTGTATACACTATAAAATCGTACCCAAGGACAATCCCCGGTTCTGTGCTAAACTATTGCTAAATATGGATTAAAACTACTAGGGCTATTGGGATGGGATGCTAATGGACTGGGAATGGGGATAACTATGGGAACTATGGCACCTGCCGATAACAATGTTTGCACACGTAAAAATGGCAGGTGGAGACTCGCCAACTCACTTACTGGGCCCCCGGGAATCAGTCACTGAAAAGCAACAAGAGGGCAACAGGGACATGAGCGGCTGAGAAGGGTGAGGATACCTCGGCGGACTTTAAACGCAGATCACGCGCTCCCTGTGGGTCCAGCATCACCGGCCCACTCGCCACTTACCACGAGGCACCTTCCCTCCGAGCAGGACTAACCTTGCTCTAGCGACTCCACTCTGACCGGCCGATGAAGGCAAGCCAAGAGGCGGGAGACCTATCCCCCGTCATGCTTCACTCCGGCAAGCCGGAGATGGGGGACAGTATACTCTCCCTGGAGCACTCGGATATATAGCCCCGCGGGGTCGCTACTCCCCGTCATCCGCCTCAGATGCCCTGCGGGGCTTATTATTATTATTGGCGATGCAAAGATTCTAACTAGCGCCTCTAGTGTCAAAATTGTGAAGCAGTCTAAGAACGACACTTTGACAGATATCCGTACATTTTGTGTCAAAATACCGCGCGTCAAATTAAAAAGAAAAAAGTGACAGTGACATAAATTGTATAGAAAAGGCTGTCAGTGTCGTTCTTAGACAGCTTCTTAATGTCGCCACTAGAGGCGTGCGCGTAATCTTTGCATCGCCAATTATTAGTCACTCGTATCTACCAACCGACCTAATGAAAACTATTGTCGTGCCAATAATTAAGAACAGAACAGGAGATATATCTGATAAGGGAAATTACCGCCCAATTTCTCTTGCTACTACTGCGGCTAAAATACTGGACAGTTTACTTGACTCGTGTTTAAAAAAATTACCTACAACTTCACGACGCTCAGTTTGGTTTTCAACCCAACTACTTCGAGTGGCAACACTGGTGTCAAAGTGTCAAGCCGTGAAAAAACGGCTCCGTGATTTAATATTTTAGAAAAATAGTTATTTATTGATAATCGTGTTTAAAATCGTGTAATATAGTTAATAGTGTATGTAACAGTGTTGTTAATATGTTTTTGTCGCAAATATTGAAAATTCAAAGCAAATGTAATTGAGTGAACCAGCTGTCAAACGGACAATTTGAAATCTGGGGAGTATTTTGTTTTTCTTTTATAATATATCTCTGTGTTTATACACTATACAAACCACTTAAGTACACTGCTCATTGTTATGAGCAACGTCCCTCCACACACATCGGCTCAGTTACTGTCTCCTTCTGCTTGACAATATTGTGGAAGCAGAATCGACGACGTTAACGTTCGCCGCAGACATTCAAACACTTCAATTATTTAATACATACACTCATACAACTACTAAGTATTACTATACTTTTCCATAATCAATCCTTCAATTAACAATTAAATTCTATTAACTTCTGTTCTGTGTCAAACTTACAAACCAATTCCTTTGTTTGTATATAGTCAGTTTCACTTTTGTTTTTTTTCTAAATAAAGTCAAACTTTTGTGTTTAATGTAATCTTTCTTGACTGTAGTCACTTATCTTGTTTAAAATATATTTTTTTAATATTTTCATATTAATTCTCCCTACCCACTTTAATTTTTAAATTTTAGTTAAATTTTCTTTTGTTTTTTTTTTTTTGTTTTTCTACTAGTTCTCATTCTGTTCACTATTGCTCTTCCCTGATTGTGTCCTAAGAAACATATTTTGCCTGCCACTAAGCTGTTTCCTGTCACATTTCAGATAACTGAACTCAAAGTTTACAAAATGACAACCAGGAGGGCCGCTATCAAAGACTTGGAGGACAAGCTAAGGGCCACTCTAAAGGATCTTGAGGCATCAAGAACACTGTGTAATCAGTTACTGCAGGAGAGGGAGGACAGCGAGGTAGAAGTGAAAAATGTTGTCGACAAAAACACAGTCCTAAAAAATGACCTGGCCGAGCTGCATATACAGCATATGGACCTTCTAGACCAACATAACCAACTTCAGGCATTTGTATCATCTTTTCAGGAATGTAGTGAAACACATGAACTTACTTTGAGACGTATAACTGATCTCGAGGTTGAACTAAGTGAGGCCTACAAGAAAATATCTTCATACGAGTCTGATTTAGCTAGGGATCAAACTTCTGACACCCTCAATCGTTTCACTAAGTTGGTAGGAAGTTCCACAGCTTTGAGCAGCTCTGCTGCAATTATAGATCTGACCGGTGATGATACCATCACACAATGTCCTGTAGTATTAAGTAATAAAAAATTTAAGAAGTATATTAAGTATAACAAAATTATTAGGAAGTGCCGTTTAGCATTAAAAAAGCAAAGTAGGGTAAAAAACTGTGTTAATCTTAGAAGAGATAGGGTAAAGCTAGTCCAACAATTAAAAACCTGTTCTCTTGAGCTAGAACATTGCCAAGTCTCTCATGACTTAGACATAAAACAGTTGCATGAACAATTAATTGTGAAAGAAAATTTACTATCTGATATTTTCAGGAAATATGAGGAATCTCAACACGAACTGAGTATGCGCTTGTTGCAGGCTGGTAAGCTAGTGGATCTGGTGAAATACAGTGCAGAGAGATATGAGTCACTAACTAATAATCTTTCCTGTACCCGTGCTCACCCAATCCCAATCCCTGAACCCCGGCCTGTTACTACATTACTAGACCCCCCTCATACTGTTCCAAGCATTCACAACACTAAGCAACACAAGTCAGTCTTATTTACAGATAAATTTGGTAAAGGCTTAGGCTCATTTATTTAACACTCACTCCCAGAAGAACATAATGTAACTAGTTACTGTTACCCAAACCTACACTTAAACAACATAATAAACAAGATAGTTAATACACAGTTTGATGCTAACACTACACTAGTTCTTTTGATAGGCAACAGTCTTGATGTAATTAAAAGTGACATTGCTAATGGTATCAACACCTTATTAAAACTAAATTTAAAAAACATTATGATTTGTGCACTTCCATATTCTGACTGTTTTTCTGACCCTCAAAATAGTTATTTTCATACTCTGAACAATTTTATATACACATTGACATGCTGTCATAGGGACAAACTATTATTCTTTGACACTAACAAGTTTGTTAGTGAATTTCATTTGAGTAGGGAAAGTATGTCTTTCCCTAATAAATATAAAGATAATATAGCTACATTGATAGCATATAATATTAACATTGTCATAGCCAACAATATGACAAAATGTAGGATAAGCGACGAGCCAGTATTGACTAGTTATTCTAACAATACTGTGATTGATTGTTTAAACTAGATTCTAAGACAATAGAAAAGCGTAGCGACAACCTCATCCTAAATAGGACGGTTTACATTCTGATGAAATCATCAGAATGTAAACCGTTTTTCTGGCAAAATATTAGATATTGAACTTTTAACTGATAAGTTTTCTATAGATATATTATGTCTTTGTGAGACATGGCTCAAGCCTGAGAAAATGTTATTTAATATTAATAATTTCAAGGTTGCTAGTGTATTTAATAGGGTAACTGCAGAGGGTGGGGGTACATTGATATTGTGTAAAAATAATTTAAAATTTAAGGATAGAAGCGACATCACTTCGAGCTCTGTTGATCGCCGGTGCGAGGTAGCATGTGCAGAAATAGGAAGTCATTTATTCTTATGTGTATATAGACCACCAGCAAGTAACTTTTCATTATTTCATACAAATATGGAAGAAATACTTAGGAAGATTTTTAAGTCTAATAAACCAGTTTTCATTTGCGGTGATTTTAACATAGATCTGTCGTGTGAATCGTCTGATAAATATCAATTCTTATCTCTATTCCAATCTTTTAATTTAAAACATTTGTTTAATGAACCCACTAGAATTACAGCTTCCTCAAGTTCATGTTTAGACAATATTTTTACAAATTGTGTAGTTCAGCATTCTTCCATTATTGCTGGTGTGAGATCGGATCACTTGGGGCAGCTTGTTAGCTTTCCTGCTAATAAAAATACTCCGTCAAACGTAGTTATTAAATACAGACAATTAACAGACAGAACCTTAGAAACCTTTAAAAATAATGTCGTCAATAAATTATGCAGTAGTTTTAAATCAGAAGACCCGAATACCAAATTTAATAAGTTATTTAACACACTTTGCCTAGAATTTAATAAATCGTGTCCTATTAAGAAGCTTAAAATCGACAATAAATTAAAATTCAACGAATGGTGTACAAAAGGGATTAGGATAAGCAGAGATGTATTGTATAATCTATATCGAGAAAAATCAATGACATCTGATAAATCTTCTCATGATCATGTACGGAACTACTCTAAGATATTCAAAAGTGTATGTATTCTTGCAAAGTCTAAATCAATCAGTAACAGAATAACTAAATCGGAGAATAAAATAAAAACCGTTTGGCAAATAATAAATGCGGAAACGGGTCAAACTAAAGTCCGGGATACTGAACTATCGTTAACGATGAATGATGCCACTTTGTCGGATAATGTGCAGGTTGCTAACGCGTTTGATGATTTTTTCTCTAATGTACCAGTAGAGGTCACTAAATCACTTAACTCGTCCTCTACACTTGCAGAATCATTATAAAAACAAAATTTTACTAAAGAAGTACCGGACTTCGGATTCCATTACATAACTTTTAATAAAGTAAAAAAAAGCTTTCAAAAACCTAAATTTAAAAAAAACTGAAGACTTGTGGGGCATTTCTGGTGTCTGTGCACCAATACTTAGTCAAATCTTTAACTCATGTATAGATGAAGGCACCTTTCCTGATTTGATGAAACACAGTAAGGTCATTCCAATATTTAAGTCAGGTTGTAAGAAAAATCCGTCAAACTACAGATCCATTTCAATTCTCCCGGCTCTAAGTAAAATATTCGAAAGGATCATGCTTGATCAGATGTTAAACCACTTCAACTTAAATGATATACTTCACGACCGTCAATTCGGCTTTACAAAGGGTAGGTCCACTACGGACGCCAGTGCGCGGTTAGTCACTCAAATTTTGGAAGCCTGGGAGAGTTCGCAGGATGCCGTCGGTATATTCTGTGATCTCTCCAAGGCGTTTGATTGTGTAGACCACGATACACTTATTTCTAAGCTGAGACACTACGGAATTCGTGGAAAATCTCTTGAACTTATCCGGTCTTATTTATCCAACAGACAGCAAAAAGTGGAAGTCTGCGCCTCAACATCTTCCGGGACAGTTGTAAAAATGGGCGTGCCGCAAGGCTCTATACTGGGTCCATTTCTGTTCCTAGCTTATATAAATGACCTTCCATATGTGTTGTCTGATATTTCGGATGTTATTTTATTTGCAGATGACACTTCCCTTATTTTTAAAGTTAAGCGTAAGAACCCCAATGTTAGTCATATTAATGAAAGCCTAGAAATTCTCTCAAAATGGTTCGCAGCCAATTTATTATTAAACGCTTCCAAGACTAAATGTCTTAAGTTCTGTTTGCCTAACGTCACCGCGGTTGAAACTAATATAATGCTCGAAAAGAGCAAATTAGAGTTAATTAACAGTACAGTATTTCTGGGCATTACCATTGACAGTAAATTGCAATGGGGTCCCCATATATCCTCCCTATCAGGGCGACTTGGTTCTGCTGCCTTTGCAGTCAGAAAAATAAGACAACTGACCGATATAGCTACGGCCAGGCTTGTATACTTCGCCTATTTCCATTGCGTGATGTCATATGGCATATTGCTTTGGGGGGCAGCGGCTGATGTCTGAAAAAATGGAAATGTCGAAGGAAAATTAGCGTGCGATAATTTTCTACAACTTTAAAAGTGGATTGTCGCGACTTCAGCGGTTTAATTTTTTTGTTTCTCTGTTAAGTGATGCAGAACCATGCCTTAGGACTGCAGTACGCTGATATTTAGGATTTAAAGTGGGCAATCTAGCCTTAGCGACAAGCCACGTGAAGGTAATTCAAAACCCGATATGACCCAAGATAATATCGAGGCTATGCGGCAGTTAATTGTCGCAGACCAACATGTAACATACCGTGACATGGATCCGTGGGGGATACGATTGTTTTACATTCCCCAAAATTAAGTAAAATCTTCGTGGTAAACGTTTCAGCATACCTGAAAAAGCTGTTGACTCATACAAATCGGCCAATTTGACTACCCCCACTTCAGAATGGAATAAATATTTCAAGAACTGGGTTTAATGCATGCAAAAGTGCATTAAATATCGCAGAGAATTCTTTGAAAAACAATAAATGGTATTAACCTATTAGATTGTCTATACTTATTTCAAACGACACAACCTAAAAGCAGCCGTCGTATACAGGGTTATAGGTAAAACACTAACAACCTCTCAGGACCATATTGATGTCCTCCTAGCCGGTTATCGGCTACAGCGGCTGTTCTCATGTAAGGAGATTAGCCAACTACGCAGGACATATTATAGTGCACGAGCATTTGCGCAGACACAGGTGCACTCCCTATTCCTTCACTCTCATAACCCGATGGGACGGTAATCCGACACGACCGGAGAGAGATCAGGCGCAGGACCGACATTTACGTGCTCTCCGATGCACGGGTGTATCATTCACCAGCTTCCAGGCTCCGGGCTGCTTTGTGAAAGTCTTCTAAAACCCACAAAGCGATTTCGGCCCGACTCGGGAATCGAACCCGAGACCTCGTGCTCAGCAGCCGCACTTGCGACAGCTAGACCAACGAGGAACCATATTACTAATATCATAAACTAAAACTTTTGTTCTATGACTTTTAATAATTCTCAGATTTTAGTTCATCAAAATTTTCACACAAAAATTAAAATATTTCAAGTGTACGCTCTAAAAGTTACGAAGTCTATGCGAAGCACAGTAAACAGTAGTACAAAAGACAGCGGAGGGGAGCGGGGCTCGGGCAGGGGGAGCGCGTTTGACCTATTTACGAGCGGCCGTCAGTCGTTTTTATGCGCCCGCGTCGCATCATACGTGTCCTTGTAGCGAAATTCGGTGGTGCGAACGTAATTATCTTTACAGTATTATATGGCGTATCGATATTCAAATGTCGAGTACACGGAAATGGTGCGAATGCTGGCTAGGTGTAAAGACAATGTTTCGAAAGCCTGTCGCCAATACGCCATACGATTCCCAAACATCCCTACACCTAGCTGAGTAACAAGTGCTAGCCGCCACACAGCGGTTACGAGATTACGGGCAATTCCGGCATGCCATCAGGGATAGTGATCGTCCTCCGAGGCACACAGTACGTGAAGAAGACGATATTTTGTTTTTCTTTTATTTGACCTGTTCGTAAAAAGGCGGGAAATCGTAGCGTAGCGATTTACCAATTCAAAAGTATGACTAGGTACGAGAATAGTGCGCGGGAGGCGTAGGGTAGGTAAAGATCTTGCATTCATTCTAAAAATGCAAACCCCTCACCAAACGAATTTATTGTAATGAGTGATAATCTCGACTCGTCCGCACACTCTAAGGTCGACTAATCGCTCGACTGGTCTCGATCGGGCCTTTAGTTGGTAAATAAATGGTAGGGGTGGGTAAAATTTTTTATCACTATAGCAAAATAGAGTTGAAATGTGTTAGATAGACCAATGAAATGTTGTAGGTTTGTTTTTGGCAAATGTATTATGTTTTATAAAAAGTCATAGAACAAAAGTTGTAGTTTATGACGTTAGTAATACAGTCCTGCAAGGTTGTTAGTGATTTACCAATAACCCTGTATACGTGGCTTCTACATGCATATCATTTGTAGTGTGACTCTTTGAATCGCGATATCTCAGGAATGGTAAGATTTAGGAGAAAACTGTTCATGCCAATTTTGTAGAAAATTTAAAGATCTATAACTTTGGTCTGATGTCTTTTTTTGATAAAACTTACCGTTTTCGAAAAAAAAACAAAAACCTAAAATTTTGACCTCGAATAACTTTTGACGCACACATGGGATCGATGGGGACTTTTAGTATTTTATTTATAATGATCAAATCTAGTTCTCCACCAAAAAACAGCTTTGTGGGAATTTTTGTCATTTGACCACTACTTTTATGTCTATTTTGACCGGGCTATAAGATTACTGATGAAATTGCAAAGTTCGAAGAAGTTGTCAGAACAGCAAGAAATGGTCTAGCTCAGGATGACCCTATCTCACCACTTCTGTTTAATATCGCGACTTTTAGGATTTGTTGGGATATTGCGGCAAATATAAATGTGTGCCAATACGCAGATGATTTTGTTTTATATACAACCGATAATAGTACCGTGTGGATCCAATACACTGTATCTGGAGTTACAGTGTTTTGAATTAACAGCGTCCATTCGATTTCTTTTTGCCTGTTACATGATCCTACATTCATAGATTGGTCTTTATTCACAAAAATCTGAGATATCGTCATGCGAAAAACACTGTATTTAACTTAGACTAAAAGACCAAAATTGCAAAACACGGTAACCAAAGATGCAGTGTGTTGGCAAAATAATTCTCGCGCGTTTTAAGATACAGTGTTTTGTCAAAAATGTCGTGCGACGCGAGCGCGCCAATCAGAGCGCGGCTGACCGACAATCTCGATCATTATTGGTCGATTTAAGTTCTCAGTTCAAAGCAGGCACGTGCCATCGTTTACGCGCGCGGTGTCCAGTTGTTGTTTAGTTATGACAAGTGTTTGTTTGTTTCCGGAGTAATTGGTGAATGGTAAACTTTTTAAAACCCACTTAGGGTTTTAAAAAGTTTTAAAATGAGTGGTTATCGTAATAAATTGTTGATAAAGTTATCACAACGCAATGTGCAACATTATAATAACTCTAATAGTGCTACAAGTGTCTGAGTTAAATACTAATTTTCAAAAGGAAAATGATACTTATATCACTGATCCTTCTAGTCTCTGCGTACCTGATGATCTCATGGACTTAAGTATAAACTTTCGCGATATCAGCCCGACTTTATTACCATTGAGTGAATCGGAGTGCCCAAGCATTTGTGAAGAAATAGGTAAAGGGGACTATACTGAGTTACTAACAGTAATTACATCTTCTATTACTCAGGATTGTGTACAAACTTCTGAATCGGTTGATAATAACTTACATAAGTGCATTGAATCGCCAGGAAGTCATGATTGTGTCCAACTAAGTACAAAGGCTATTATAGAGCACCAACCTAGTCCTCGTCAAAAAAAGGACAGTATGCTTGTCCCTACCAGGCAACCGCATGCAGCCAGTGACATCGATTTCAACGAAATTTTGCCAATGACTGAATATGATAGTGAGCCTTCAAGGAAACACAGTGTTACGTGTGACGACAGGTCCAACAACATAGAAAACCAAGATCAAGTTGAAATTTTACCACCGAAAAGAGCGAAGAGAGAGAGAGACCCAAAACTTATTCTAGACAATCAAAAAAAGAAGCACCCCATGAAACCCCCTTGCAGTAACTGTAAAAAGTCATGTACTGAACTTATTAGTGAGATAAATAGAGTAAAAATACATGAACAATTCTGGAATATGGACAGACAAAGACGGCGAGATTTCCTATCTAGACAAGTGGAAAAGTTGCCGACTGCAACAAAAACTGCTGGATGTAACTCTAGAAGACTTAACACATTAGTATGGACACTCGATGAGAAAAAGGTCTGTAAAAAGTTTTTTCTCAGCTCATTGGGTTACACAAATGACGAAGCAGTTCAAGCGGTTTTAAGAGCTAACTTGATATCTGGAAACGAAAATCCAAAAATAGGCGCTGCGCAAGACCCTCGAGGACCTCACCCTAGTTCGACTGCATTTCCTGCGTCTTATCAAAAAGAAATTCGAAATTTTATATTAAAATATAATCCCGTTTATTCTCACTACAACATTTAACATGTGCCTAATCGTCGTTACCTTCCAATAGGGGTTACTTTTTCCTATATTTATAAAGAGTTTATAAGGTATTGTGACGAGAAATCTATAAATAAGTGTAGTTGGACCCATTTTCACAAGATCATTAAAGAGATGAATATTTCTACTGCAGAACCAGTACATGACATATGCACAAAATGTAAAAATCACGAAATTACTCACAAAACAATCCCACTTCCTTGCAACTGTTTGGACTGTATTGACCTAGCTCAGCATTTAGAGAACAGAAGAAACTCGAGAAAAGATTTCAAATTAGTGGAAGAAAAGAGTCTGTTTACACAGTAGATATGCAGAAAGCGATACAAATGCCATTACTGACAACAAAAGAATAATTTAATAATAAAATAATAATTTAGTAAGAATACTTTAATGAATCTTTTGTCCCACCAGGCAAAAACAAGACCGCAGTATGCATTCTTTGGCATGAAGGAGAGAGCGGTAGGAAAGCCTATAATGTAGTTACAACTTATGCTCATTTTTTCAGGAAATTACTGTCGTGATCAAAAACATGTTTACTTTTTTCTTGATAATTGCAACGCACAGAATAAAAACAAAACTCTTATGTCAACATTTGTACGATTAATCTATACTAATGTTATGGACCATGTGATTAATTCGGGCATTATTTATAATGCCCGAGCATTATGAATAATGTCTAGCTTTATCGGGCCAAGTGATTAATAACTATCTTAACTTCATTATTTATCACATTGCACGGGCATTATTATATTGCTACATGACAGATGGGCAATTTGATAATCAAGCTGTATTTTACGCGGTGCGAGGGCGGGGAGTGAAGTACGCATGGCGTGACACACTTTGGCCAATCGGAGACCATTTTAATTATTAGTGCAGTCATTGAAGCGAAACATACGGTCTAACCTCCGAATTTTTTTACTGTGAACCGATTTGCATAAAATTTTGGAATTAGGTTCATCTTACCCTTAACTTCAAAAGTGAATATGATTTGAACTCCGCCACCCCCCCTGGGGGTGGTTGCCACCCCTTCTTTGGGGTGAATATTTTTTTTGCAAAATAACCTCGGATATCGATAGAAGACCTAATTTTAAGCAAAATTTGTCTTTAAAGTTTTAAAAGAAATCCAATACTTTTCAAGTTATTGGCAATTGAAAATTCGCAATTTTTTCACGTTTTTCATCGGTTTTTTGCAAATATCTCCAAAAATATACGTTTTATCGAAAATGTATAAGAACAAAATTGTAGCAGGTAAAACAACGAACAATTTGTTTTTTTTACAAAGTGTTCTAAGTGCAATATTAAGCTAGATATTAAAGATCAAAGCCGTTTTTTATTTCGTCTGAAATTTAATCGACGTAGTTTATGCCATCTATTATTTTAGTAAGTTGATCAATTTACGAGTTTTATTATTTTCCGGTGACATATATACACATTACAATAGTTGTGACTCGTTGTTATACTGCCTACTTTCACATTGGTCCAAATATTGACACTCCGAAGTTTTCAGTTACTAAGTAGAAAAAAATATGACAAGTTTTTGGACCGTAACTCCTTCAATTTTCATGCTATCACAATTCATAAAAAACCACTGTAAAAGTAATTAAGAGAGCTACAATATCCATCATTGCAATATATAGTAAAGAACTTTTTTCTAAAACAGTGAAGGGTTAAAGGGTTTAAGAGAGGCTGCGATTGCGCTGCCACGCGCTCTTTAAACAATCATATCTCCGTCAATTTTTGTTCGACAGAAAAAACAAACAAACCAAATTATTTGTCAGAAAAATACCTAATTTTTTTATCAGTACACTTTTATACGTATCCGTCGTAATTTTTGAGATATTATGAAAAACAAGTGGGTTTTTCTTTAATTTGAAATTTTGTTCTTTTCGTTAATCGTGACTTTTTTGAAAAATATCTGTCCTAAAGCAGCCAAACTGATACTATCTATCAAACTCTTCATAATAAAGTTAATCCTAGGCGGAATACAATTAATTTTAATTTTGGTGGAAATGGCACTTATGAAACCCATTGATTTAAAAGAAAAAATTTAAGATGCTCCCCTTATTTGCAATACAGCTCACTTATTTTACGTGCAAAAGACTTTTAATAGTGCTCATCTTAAAGCTTATTTCAAGCATTACAAAACCCATTTGTATTAGAATGTATAAAATGCATCTGCTCGCCGCTACATGGCATTGAACACAACGATTAAATTGCAGACAAAATAAAAAACGGCTTTGATCTTTAATATCTAGCTTAATATTGCACTTAGGACATTTTATAAAAAAACAAATTGTTCGTTGTTTTACCTGCTACAATTTTGTTCTTTATACATTTTCGATAAAACGTATATTTTTGGAGATATTTGCAAAAAACCGATGAAAAACGTGAAAAAATTGCGAATTTTCAATTGCCAATAACTTGAAAAGTATTGGATTTCTTTTAAAACTTTAAAGACAACTTTTGCTTAAAATTAGGTCTTCTATCGATATCCGAGGTTATTTTGCAAAAGAAATATTTACCCCAAAGAAGGGGTGGCAACCACCCCCGAAGGGGGGGGGGGGGGGGGGCGGAGTTCAAATCATATTCACTTTTGAAGTTAAGGGTAAGATGAACCTAATTCCAAAATTTCATGCAAATCGGTTCACAGTAAAAAAAATCGTAGCAATAATGCTTCAATGACTGCACTATATATTTTCATTTGACTTTTATTAAGAGAAAATGTTAATTATGCCAAATAGTGAGTCTGATTGCTTAAACTTTAGTTTATTTTGTTTTATAATAATAAGTCATTTCTATAAAACAAAGATATGTTGTAATTTTTTTTTTAATTATAAAATTTAATTATATTTTATGTTATATTTTTAAGGGAAATTATAAGTCTAGCCACAAAATTATTTATTGGACAAATTATAAAACATTGTATTAAAAATTGAAGTTAGTGACGAAAACGAATCGCTGCAAAACCGACTCCACGTAGTCTTGTCTGCCCTACCCCTAGAGTGCAATTCAAAACCGCGTAGGCGCGGAGGGGCGAGGCGGCCTGCGAGCTGAGGCGCAGGTAGTTTTAACGCTCGCCGCCGCGGCTGAGGCTGGCTGGCGGAGCCGGCCAGCAAGCCGAAGCTGCGGTGATGAGCGTGAAAACCATCTGCGACGATAAGCTCGCATGGGACCGCCGGAGCCCTGCAGCGCCGGAGCCGTGACAGAAGCCATGCTTGCTGCATGTTGCATGATTACTTCTATGCTGGGTCCATTAATATGGGATGTGTTATATTTTTAACAAAAAACTGAGTACGAGTTAAAAAAATAGAAGCTAAATAAATATTTTTATGATGTCACTTAATAGTATTTAAGAAGTTTACTGTTAGAATGCATGCACAAATTTAGATGCAAAAAAATACCCATCATGCTGAGTTGTATTTAGAGTGGAAGATAACTCGTGGCTAAGATAGTATTATTTAGATGCTCGACGCTTTATTAATTGTGGTTGACTTAGTAATTTAGAAGGCAACATACATTTTTGGGGGCGAATAATGATATTAAAAAGAAGCCTGCTTAATTAGCACCCTATTTTTAATATGACTTTCTTTAACTTTCAAATGCAAAAACTAGTGGATTTTTAAGGCAGAAGTCCTTCATAATAAATCCAAATCATGAGGCTGATTATCTAAGTGGTTATATTCAGTTTATTTTAAGTTAAATGTCAATAACAATAAAACAATTGAAATTAAATATGTTTGTATTACTTTGCCCAAAAGGTCATCATCCTCCGAGCCTTTTTCCCAAACTACGTTGGGGTCGGCTTCCAGTCTAACCGGATGTAGCTGAGTACCAGTGCTTTACAAGGAGCGACTGCCCTATCTGACCCCCTCAACCCAGTTACCCGGGCAACCCAATACCGTTTGGTTAGACTGGTGTCAGACTTACTGGCTTCTGACTACCCGTAACGACTGCCAAGGATGTTCAATGACAGCCGGGACCTACAGTTTAACGTGCCATCCGAAACACAGTCATTGGTGTCTAAGATATACTTAGAAAGTACATACAAACTTAGAAAAGTTGCATTGGTACTTGCCTGACCTGGAATCGAACCCGCGCCCTCATATTCGAGAGGTTGGTTCTTTGCCCACTAGGCCACCACGACTTTTTACTTTGCCCAAAAGGTCACGGGCAATATGTATAGTGCCCGGTCAATTTGATTATTTGAATAATTATTATCAAATTGCACTCTCATATTGGGCATTTTTCATAATGACCGGGCATTATGTATACTGCCCAATTTATCACTTGGTCCATAACACTAATATTATGAAGCTGAAGAGTTTGTTTGTTTGTTTGTTTGAACACGCTAATCTCAAGAACTACTGGACCGATTTGAAAAATTCTATCAGTGTTAGATAGCCCATTTATCGAGGAAGGCTATAAGCTACTTTTTATCAGGGTTCGTGCCGTGGTTCGACGTGGGGACGAGGGTATGCTGTATAGTTATACTAACAGCACACTGATAGATTGTTGTATGATGACGTCATGTACGAAGGGGGGTCCACAAATACTATCTACCACCACTACCACCACCACCACCAATATGTTAGAATATTCTAATCATATTGAACACGCCGGTGGCATAGATTCTTCTATGCAAGTTATATCATTTGTGGAGAAAACTCCTGATATAAATAATTTAAACTAATTATTAAGACAACAGAAGATATTCCAGTATTTAATAATTTTAAAGATAGAAGCAAGTTATCTTCTGGCAACTTAGTTAATTACAAAAATCACAGGAATGAGCAACATATTTTAAAACTTTTCAATCAAAATATTCAGAGTTGCTCTTCTAAACTTCTTAAAATAGAATTAGTATTAGAACAAACCAAGTTTGATGTAATTTGTATTACAGAACATTGGCTGAAAGATTATCAAGTAGAATCTATAAATTTTGAGAATTATTGTGTAGCTAGTTACTTTAGCCGGAAATCCATGATACATGGTGGCTCCCTAATATTAGTCAAAAATCATATTAAATATAAAGTAAGAAAAGATATAGTTGATATGTCAGTGGAACATAATATTGAATTGTCCTGTGTTGAGCTAGATAAGCATGTGATAGTGTGTGTCTACAGACCACCGCAACACCAGAATCTTTGTGTATTTGACTCTGTCATGGAAGATGTCTTGAAAAAAGTCAGTAGCAGTAGTAAGTCAGTCATCATATGTGGTGATTTCAATATTAATATTTTAGAAAATAATATTATAAGTTCGAGTTTTTTAAATCTTTTCAAATCATTTAATTTGCATAACGTTTTTGAAGAACCTACTAGGGTAACACCAACTACTGCTACTTGTATAGACAATATTTTTTGCAGCTGTGAGTACCTGCATAAGTCCATAGTGAATTACTTGCCACCTGATCACAGTGGACAAGTGATCACTTTCCACACTTACTCTCCACCAGAGAAAACAAAAATAAATTTTAGAGAATATACTTCAAAAAAAATCGATAAACTAAATCAGACTCTAGCTGATAAACTGTGTGTACATAGCTTCAATCTTAAAAATCCAAGTGATATTTATGCCGATTTTTTCTCTGTATTAAACGACCAATTCAACTTAGCTTTTCCAGTCAAAACTAAAATTATTAAATCTAAGTTCTTATTTAGTGACTGGGCAACCCCGGGTATTCGTAAAAGTAGAGAAAAGCTGTTTGAACTTTATGGTTTAAAGCCTTATAACGCCGATCCAAGTTTCCGTGACCACGTCTCAAAATATTCAAAAATATTTAAAACCGTTTGTAAACAGGCAAAATCTATTCATATTAGAAATAAAATAAAATATGCTGATGATAAAATAAAAACTACTTGGACAGTAATTAACAACGAAACAGGGAGACGAAAAGTTCGAAAAACTGATTTAAGTCTAGAAACTGATAAAGGTCCCATCAGCAGTAACCTTGAAGTAGCTCAAGAGTTTGAAGCATTCTTCACTAAAATACCTTTCGAGACGACAAAAGCACTAAATTCTTCCACCACCGTGTCTATCGATCTACTCAAAAAACATGTTAAACCATGCTCTTTACTATTTAAATTTCAACATACCAGCCCCGAGGCTATTATTAAAGCCTTTAAAGATCTTAAAATAAAATCAACAGAAGATCTGTGGGGTATGTCTGTCAAGGTATGTAGGTCAATTATTGAAACAATTGCACCTTATTTAACTTACATATTTAATGTCAGCGTAGACCAAGGCGTGTTTCCTGACTTAATGAAACACAGCAAAGTAGTTCCTTTATTCAAATCGGGAAATAGTAAGGAATCGAATAACTACAGACCCGTTTCTGTCTTACCGGTTCTCAGCAAGGTATTTGAAAAGTTGATGCTTGAACAGATGTTGCGCCATTTCAATAAAAACTCCATCTTTCACAAAGAACAATACGGTTTCACTAAAGGTCGCTGTACAACCGATGCTGGTGTAACTTTGATCAAGCACATCTTTAAGGCTTGGGAGGAAGCTGAAGACTCTATTGGAATCTTCTGCGATCTCTCAAAAGCGTTTGACTGTGTAAATCACGAAACGCTTTTGCGAAAGCTAGAGCATTACGGAATAAGAGATACTTCTCTCCAGCTGTTAAAATCTTATCTAAATGGTCGGCAACTTAAAGTTCAAGTAAACGGCGTAAATTCACGAGGTTCAGTGATGGCAATGGGCGTACCACAAGGTTCTAGGTCCGTTCCTCTTTTTAGTTTACATAAATGATTTGCCCTACTTATTTGATAATCAACCTAAAATGGTGTTGTTTGCCGATGACACTTCTCTTATTTTTAATATCGATCGACGTAGACGTACCATAGACGACGTAAACAATTCCATTCTCCAGGTTCAAAATTGGTTCAACGCAAATAACTTGGCTCTTAATGAAAAAAAAACAAAATGCATTCGATTTTCATTGCCAAATGTAAAAAGTAGTGAATGTGACATTATACTTAATAGTGAAAAACTAGAATTTATAAATCAAACAGTTTTCCTGGGAATCACTCTTGACAAAAAACTACAGTGGGGACCCCACATTACATCTCTTGCGGGTCGTCTTAGCTCGGCCGCCTATGCTATTAGAAAGATGAGGCAGCTAGCGGACGTAGAAACAGCTAGACTGGTATATTTTAGTTACTTCCACAGCATCATGTCGTACGGCATTCTGCTGTGGGGACGAGCTGCTGACATTGAATGCATATTTATCTTGCAAAAGCGAGCTGTCAGAGCTATGTACAAATTACGCAGTCGTGAATCTCTTAGGGAACTGTTAAAAAAATTAATATCATGACCGTACCTTGCCAATTTATTTATGAAAATATCATGTATGTTAGGAAAAACTTACATTTGTTTGAAAAAATATGTGATAGACATAATTATAACACTAGAAATAAAAATAAGATAGCTATCCCGCAGTTTCGATTATCTAAAGTACATACATCTTTCATGGGATATTGTGTCAAATGTTATAATAAAATACCAGACAACATTCTGGAACTAAATGACATGCGGTTTAAAACTCATATAAAAGCCACACTTTGTAAGCAAGCATATTATAAATTAGAAGATTACATTGAAGATAAAAATGCTTGGAAACATGCTGGTCCTGCTCCATAGGACATACTGACAATATCTAATTAATTAACAAATTAAAATTACACCAGCAAATAAAATTGTATTCATCTTTTGATTATTTGTTTGTAACTTTGTACCAAAATATAAACCAATTTGTAAATGTGAAAACCATGTAGCATTTTAATTGTCACTTTATCCTCATTTGTCTTTGCGATTCTACATGATCTTCGCATGCTTTTACTGTATGTCTCAATACATACAAATTGTAATACTATATTATTTATAAAAAGAGTAACCATGGAGTTTCTTGCCCGTTCTTCTCCATAGGAAGCTACTTTTGGAATGGGCAACTAGAATCAAACTTAGTTATAATTTTGACGTTCATAAGTGCTTGTAAAGGCCTAAATGAAATAAATGATTTGACTTTGACTTTGACTTTGACTTTGGTTCCTACGGGATGCGGGTGAAACCGCTGCCAGAAGCTAGTCAATGATAAAATGACAGATGTCGAAACAGTGACATTGGAGTATTTTGAGAGCGGGCATACGTTTATGGCTGCCGACACCGTGCACGCAGCAATTACCAAAAAGCTCAAAATGAGTAAAGAAATCTATGACTTTGATGACTTTGTGCATAACATAAAAAAATCGCGTAAAAACGTAGAGGTGGTTGTTCTAACTCACAAAGATATGATTGTATTTCCAAATGAATCAAAGCCTGTGTACCCGAAAGGGTTTAATATCCATAACCTCAAATGTATAGAGTTTAGAGGGGATATCTTACCATGTTTGCTAAGAATGACTATAAAGGTGAATGGTTTGGAAATAAACGCAAAATAGCAAAAGATTTAAGTGGACTGTATTTGGTTGGAGGATGGCTGGTTATCGCCAAGAAGAGAACGAGCGATGTGTAGGCAATTAAGGATATGCACGCGTACCTGGCTCTCCAACGTTGGGCTTCACAAGATGGCGGCAGGCGGCGGTCTTCCCGATCACACAACACAATAGTCACGTTCACACCCGCGGGCGGATTATCACAATAGTTCGCTATCCTACAGTAGGACATGCGACACGGGAGAAGCACGAGTACTTCTTCTCGGCGATGCGTTTATTTCCAGGCGGTTACAGCAATATGGAGCCACGGAGCGCGAGCGCGTGTCACTCTCACTCGCCAGGCGTGCGGAACAGAACAGGAGCGGGAAGTAGGGGAGGGGGTAGCATCGCTCGTTTGAATTTAGTCAAACGCAGTACTATTACATTATTTGGATGCGTGGACGTAGTCCATTAGAAAAAATATAGATGGCGCTACCATTTCCCCCGCCCTTAAAGGGTTGCTTTTAAGAGAAATATAACCTAGCTATGTAAGGTGTACTACCGCATAACCTATACACAGTCTAAAACAGCGTTATAAAATTTTAAATTAATATGCGTTAGCGGAAGCGGAAAATTATTATAAATTAAACTAAGTACCTAAACCTAAGAGAGAGATCCAACTTCAAGCTAGATCTCACTGAGTCGGCAGCGGACAGAGACGTACAACAGGGCGCACGTAGCTACCCTTCGCGGTTTTTACCGTGACGACACGAGTTGTGCCGTCCTTTGAAGTATGTAACTTTTCAATAATACCAAGTGGCCATGAAAGCGGCGCGGAATTTTCATTTATAATAATGACCAACGTACCCTCCTGTATAGGGGATGCAGGACTATTCCATTTAGATCTAGCCTGAAGTTGGTGAAGGTATTCTGAGCGCCAGCGCCGCCAAAACGACTGCACGAGTTTATCAAGAAGAGTATGTCTCTGAAGCAAGCTAGAAGAGTCTGCCTCAGGCGCGGGAAGTGACGACAATGGCACAGTATTTAAGAAATGCGCAGGAGTTAACGCGGACGGTTCAGCAGGATCACTACTCAAGGCTGTGAGCGGGCGCGAGTTAACTAATGCCTCGATTTGAGCAAGAATAGTTAAAAGCTCTTCATAAGAAAGGATTTGTTGACCTATAACTCTGAAGAGATGCGTTTTAATTACTTTGACCATGCTTTCCCAATATCCACCGAAATGTGGTGAAGGAGGCGGAATAAACTTCCAATCAATGCGATTAATAGAAAGTTCCTGCTGAAGGCGTGAACTATACTCTTTATTGAGAAATTTATAGAGATCGCGTAGATAAGAACTAGCACCCGCGAAACAAGTGCCGTTATCCGTGTATAGACACTGTATAGGACCACGTCGCGAAAGAAATCGTTTAGAGCAGCGAGAAATGAAACTGTGCTTAAATCCGTCGCAACCTCAATGTGCGTAGCGCGCGTTGTTAGGCATGTGAAAATACATAGCCAAGCTTTACGGCTTTTCACCCCTCGACCACGAACTGGTGTATACTGCAACGGTCCTGCGTAATCACAACCGGTGTGTGTAAACGCTTTATTTACCTGATTGGAGGAAAGACCGGACGCGGACGGTATTTAAAACATGTGTTACACTTATGAATTATGTGGCGTATTATTCGCCGTGCAGCAAGTATCCAGTAATTTTGCCTAAGTAAGGACATTAGCAACTCTGGACCTGCGTGGAGATGTTTCTTGTGATAGAAATCAACAAGAAGGTGATCATGACGCGGCAAGATGCAAGGATGCTTATAGTTGTAAGGTACGTCCGAATTTGACAAACGACCGCCAACACGTAAGATGCCGTGCTCGTGAGAACAAGGTATGTTATTTCTCAAATTATGCACATCTTTGCTAAAATAAACAGCCTGTAAGGCTCGCAATAATGTATACTCTGCGACTTCAAGATCAGAGCTTGAAACACAAGTTCCACGAGGCAATTTCTTAATAAACTTACAGACATAAACGATGACACGTAGTAACTTAGACCACGATGACATGCGTAGTGCGAGTGCATAAATAGGAGATACCGGAACCTCAATAGTCACCGGATGAGATACAGACTTCCGTTCAGGTATGTCTTCGATCTCTGCATTATGTGAGGGCTGTATAGGCCACTCTGATGGATCACGGGAAATCCAAGAAGGCCCATGATACCACAAAGGATGATGCGGAAGATTAGCTGGAGTAACACCACGAGACAGGCAATCAGCGGGATTCTCAATACCCGCAACGTGATGGAAACAAGCAGCAGGAATAAGTTCTATTATTTTAGTAACGCGATTGGCGACAAAGGTCTGCCAGCGGTGAGGAGAAGAATTAATCCAAGCGAGCACTACTTTGGAGTCCGTAAATGCGTATACTTTATTGATGGAGTATTGGGACGCAATTGTGTCTTGAACCTTGCGAAGCAATCGAGACAGCAACAGAGCCGCACACAGTTCCAGTCTCGCAACTGAAATGGTTTTGACCGGCGAGACTTTAGACTTGGCACAAACTAGCTGCACAGAGTAGTTAGATCCAATGCGGACTTGCAGATATATGACTCCGCCATAAGCACGTTCACTGGCATCAGCGAAACCTATTAAGTTAATAGTACATCCATCGACTAAACCTAGATGGCGCGGCACAGTTATTTGATTGAGTGCGGAAAGCTCAATACAAAACTGTTTCCAAGCAGCGACTATATGATCCGGAGGAGTGTCATCCCACTCGCACTTTGCTAACCAAAGGTCTTTAATTAAGAGCTTGGCGTACAAAATTGTAGGAGCCACAAACCCCATTATGTCCCATAAGCAAGCCACTGTGGATAGCATAATGCGTTTGGTACACTTACCATCTGGTGATGAAATGTCAAAGCGAAATTTATCACAATGTCTGTCCCAGCGTAAGCCAAGAACCTTGTGAGGTATGGACTTCTCGAACTCAATGTCCGGAGAAGCCTTATGCGAATCAGGTATGTGCGCGAGAACCTCTTTGGAATTGCTAGTCCATTTGACTAAATCAAATTGGCCTCGTTTGAAAAGCTGAATTAGCTCTTCACAAAGCGAAACTGCTTGCGGGGCGGAGGGGACACTATAGACTATGTCATCCATATAAAGAGCGGAAGCAGCAGCAGCTGCAGCAGCGGGAAAATTGTCACCTTCATCAGCAATCAACTGGCGGACAACTCGTAAAGCATGATAAGGACTGGACTTGAGTCCAAAACAAACGCGATTAAACTGATACACAGATAAAGGTTCACTATTATCAAAACGATATAAAATTCGTTGAAACTTACGGTCAGATTCACAAACGCTAATATTAAGAAACATTTGACGGCAATCAGCTGACAAAGCAATTTTGAAAAGTCGAAACTTTATTAAAATGTTAAATAAATCACCCTGTAGATCAGGACCGGCATGCAAAATATCATTGATCGACTGACCCGATGTAGTTCGACAACTAGCATCTAAAACCACACGAAGTTTAGTGGAGGTCTTATCTTCGCGAATCACGCCGTGATGCGGAATATAATACGCGGGAAGAGAATTGTTACCCTCGTCGATTACAACCGGGCTTAAAAAACCTTTATTTATGTAATCACGCATGACGTCATTATAAGCGCCGCGCAATTTAAGCGACGCGTCGAGTTTGCGTTCTAAACAGTAAAAACGCCTAAGCGCAGCGGCATACGAGTCGCCTAAAGAATATGGGTCGCCACAAAACGGCAACGCCACAACATATCTACCACTGTCGTCGCGAACAGTGGTAGCGCGGAAATGTTCTTCACACTCGAGATCCTTACGGCTCAGCGAGGGCGGTGCGGAGACCTCTTCAAGCTCCCAAAATAGCTTGAGAAGAGAATTAATATTATTTTCTTGAAGAACAGAACAACAAGACGTAGTGTAATTTGTATTATGCAGCGTAGGTACGGCACCCATAACTACATATCCAAACACCGTCTCAATAGCGGGAGGTATATTATATTGCTTACTACGTACAATATTAGGTAGTAGTAAGTGCGGAAAAACTGAAGCCCCGATCAAGACGTCGATATTACCCGGCTGAGCAAAGTGAGCATCAGCGAGCGGCAACGACTCGAGGTGCGCGAGTAAAGACACGTCCACGTGAGCGTTCGGCAGCGTGTCCGTAATACGTTCCACGATAAGCGAGGAAACGGTGAACTTAACATCTTTATTGAAACGCGAATATATTTTAATATCTACTGAACCCTTGCACGATTTTTCTGAACCACCAATCCCTTTAACTACTAAGTTAGTATTTTTAAAGTTATTAAATAATCCAAGACGTTTAAAACAGTCAGAAGTAATAAAACTACTTTGCGATGCACTATCAAGTAAACAGCGAACCACGCGCGGCGTGTTGTTAACATCATAAATAATAACTTGCGCGGTCGCTAACAATATCGTTGTGGACGCGGTACATTGACGCTCGGCTTCGCGAGTATGATAAGTGCGCGCGCCCTGCCTGCGAGCGGGCGCAATGGACGTCGTACACAAAGAAATCTCGGACTGAGACGCGGAGGGAGTGGGCGCAGTGGTACGTGCGGCCTGTGCCTGCGCCGGCGGTAAAGAAGACGAAACAGCTGGACTACGATTTATGTTTACGTTAAGGTCACCGGGGTCACTCAATAGCGGAGACTTTTTCTCAAAATGCAATAACGTATGGTGGTGTTGATTGCATGAACGACATTTAGTTTTACTGGAACAATCGCTTGTTTTATGTTTTATACTCAAGCAATTGACACAACATTTATTTTCTTTAACACAATTAAACCGAGCGGTTGGAGTTAAATTATTAAAAGAGGGACATTTAAATAGGTGATCGTGTACAATGTTATCGCACAGACACTTGTGTGAGTTATAGGTAGATTCCGAACGAGTTACGTAAGATTGCGGGTTAGGTACCGATTTATTGTTATTGTTGTTTCGCGATTTATCAAACTTTTGTTTATTTATGTTATTACTAGACGAGCTAGATGAACTAGGCTGCGTATTTACGAATATCCGACACTGATCTTTGATAAACGAAAGAAAACTATCGAGTGTAGGTATTTTATTATGACGTTCGGTCATTTCGAACGCACGAATAGTTTCCGTGTCAAACTTTTTTAATGCGAGTTGCAATAACATAAAGTCGGCGAGATTTTCTAATTTTAGGCTTTTAAGGGAATTAACTGCGGTAACAAAGTTATCTATGAACAGTTGGAAATTCGAAACTGACGCGGTACCGGACAATTTAAGATTTAAAGCTTGATCAAAGTAAGTAGACGCGAGTACACGAGTATCCTGATATCTATCAAGGAGTGACTGGAATATGACCTGATAATTCTCAGCACTTGGTGTGACACCTGCGAATGTAGACTGCGCTTTCGGCGACAGCTTACCTATTAAATAGTAGATAGATAGATAGATAGATAAAACATTTATTCAGACAAACAAAAAGACACCACAAAGATACACAATAAGAAAAATAAAACAAAACAAGAAGTGGGTAGAAAGAGAAACATAAAATATGAAATACAATCAGAGATTAACGGCGCGCTGCAGTGTCTTACGTTTGCACCGAATGGGAGTCCAACTCAGCATGTGTCAGGTAGAATACCTGACGCTGGTATTCTGCTGGATCCCTAAAAATGACGCACGGACGTCGAGTAGACTATTGGTGTGTGTGCTGTGTGTATTTGAAGTAAGTGTTTTATGTTATGTGTGTGTGTTGTGCTTGAATGTGAACTATGATTAATATTGAAGTGTAGAAATGTGTTACTAGGTAAACTACTAGTATTAGTTCTCTCAAACTACGAGTGAACCGGAATACGGCGACGAAACACCATCACGGCAGGTACCTGCTATCGCTATATTATGGACGTGTTTGAGATCGTCATACCAAGTTCTTTTTGTGAGTTAATGAGGAACTTTCGAAGGTGTATTCTAAAAGTACCAAGAGTTTTGGCATTTCTTATTGGCGGGGGAATATTGTTCCAGCATTTAGTAGCAGCGTACCTAAAACTGCCTCTGAAGGCCGCAGTGCTGTGCGGTTCCGTGGAGAGTTGCTGTGAACATTGTCTTACCGGGCATTCTCTCTTACTAGCAATGAAGCTAAGTTTGCTATACAAATAGGACGGTTCTTTGTAGTTTATAACCCCAAAGGGTAGGCAAGCCAGGTGTAACTTGCGGCGTGACTTCATCTTAAGGATGGAGTGTTCATTAATAAATGGAGTGACGTGAGTTCTTGGCGGTATTTTAAAGCAGAATCTGGCGCAGGCGTTTTGCGCTCTCTGGATCAGGCGTTCCGTTCGTGCCAGCAATCGAGGACCATAAACTGTGTCTGCATAGTTAAGGTTAGAAAGCACAAGTGACTCAACCAGCTGCACACGCAATTCCTCCGACAAATAAGGCCTTATTTTATAAAGGATTTTAAGCCGGTAGAAACACGTGCGCACTGACTTTGCCACGTGTGCCTCATACCTCAACTCCGCATCCATGGTCAGACCCAGATTACGCGCTTCATTAACTCGGTCAACCGACTCACCCATGAGGACAACGTGCATTGTAGACGGCAGGGCACTAATTTGACACTTTGTTCCAAATATCATATATTTAGTCTTAGTGGGATTAAGTACCAAGCCGTTGACCTCTGCCCAACTCGCTATCCTGTTAAGATCTTCGTTCAGATCTCCCAGAGCGTTTAAATATTCACTAGGAACAAACGAGACGTACACTTGCACATCATCTGCGTAAATGTGATACCTACACCGCTTTAGCGAGTTCACGATGTCAGCACAGTATAAAATGAAGATCAGGGGGCCCAGTATTGAGCCCTGCGGAACTCCTCTATTGACGGGAGTAAGTGACGAGGTCAGGGTTGACCCATTGCTCAGTCGTACTTCAACACGCTGCTGCCGATTGCTTAGATAGCTCCTAAACCATTTTATAGCATTATCATCAAATCCGTAATACTTGAGCTTGCAGAGAAGCAACTCAATATTGATGCAGTCAAAGGCACGTGAAAAATCTAGCAAAACCAGAATTGTGCACATGCCCTTGTCCTGTGCAGATAGGATGTTATCCGTCACATCCAGCAGAGCGGTAGAAGTACCACGTTGCTTACGAAAGCCTGACTGTAACTCCGGAAGTATACTGTTTTCCTCCAAATACTGCGACAACTGCTGACAGATTGCTTTTTCAGCAATTTTGGATAGGCATGGCAATATGCTTATAGGCCTGAGATCTTTGAGTTCCGTCGGGTTGTTTATTTTTGGGAGGGGTCTAACAGTAGCAATTTTCCAGATATCAGGGAATGTTGCAGAGGCAATCGACTTATTAACAATATCTGTGATGACTTCTATTGTATGTGGAAATGTTAGTGTAAGCATGTCAAGTGTTATGCCGTCCCAACCTTCTGCATTCGATTTCAACTGACCAAAATATCGCAGAACCTGATCGGTACTCACCGGGTGTAGTGAGAAACTCGCATCACTAAAGCGGTGAGATTCAAAAAAGGTACATACAGTTGCATTAAAATTTGGATTACCAGGAACATTCAAAAAATTTAAATTTATTTCATCAGGGTCTCTAAAGTGACTTGGAAGGTCATTGAGTGGTTTAGGTGGCAAAACAGTACTTTTCAAATTTTTCCAAAGTGTTTTTGGGTCGTTAATTTTGTTATTTATGTTATGTTTAAAAAATGCAACTTTTTCATAAAATAAGGAACTGGACACGAGTGATTTTAATTGTTTGTAATATACCTTCTTTGATTCCGACTTAGTTGTACGATACTTGGCGAGGGCCTCGTTACGCAGATGCATCATGAACTTTATCGTATCTGTTATCCATGGGTATGAGTGGTCTTTAATCAAGCAAGTCTTGACTGGAGCATACTCATCGAAGACAGACACGACAATCCGGTTCAGTGCATCCACCATGTCATTCACATTTGGTAAGACACGAATGATTTCCCAGTTTATATGCGCCAGGCATTCATCAAAACTTTCCCTATCAATTTTTGAAATTGGTCTGAAAACCACCGTGTGAGGTTTATACTTACTACGCTTTATATTAAGTGTGCAAATTACTAGTGCGTGACCATGTATTGCACCGAATGGTTCAACACACACAGATGTGTTGTTTATGCTAGTGCAAACAAGGTCGATTAGCGTCTGACTATGATCCGTGAAATGGGTGGGGGAGTCAACTAATTGCTTAAGGTCCAGGCTATTTAAAAATTCACAGACTTTCCGAGTTTGGTAACTGGTGTTCAACATATTAACATTGAAATCGCCTAGCAATACGTAGTGGTCACATTTTGCAAGTGAACTGATGGATTCGGTAATTGCATCTAGGAAGAGGTCCAAATCAGAGCGAGGGGGACGATACGCTGTTCCTATAGCGAGTTTGACTCCATTCAAAGACAGGGTAATCCACATTTGTTCAATAGACTCGTATCTGGGGTCAGTTGGTGTAGAACAGGCGCGGACAGTCAGACCGCGCTTGATGTAAAAACCCACACCACCGCCACGACCCCCGCGCACAGTCGCAGGTCGCGGCGTGTGACGCAGACGGTAGCCCGGCACCGTGGGCGCGCGACCCTCCTCGCCCGCTCGTAACCAGGTCTCATTGACTGCGACTATATCGAATGAATGACTTACCACTGACGCCACAAAGTCATCGTGCTTCGTACCTAGGGAACCCACGTTTAACAAACCAACTTTTAAATATTTATCCAGCATTCGTAATACAGTGTTTTGTTGTTAAAAACAAAAACTTATGCCGACAAAATAGCCTAACGTTTTTACTGGTAATGGGGGCCATCAAAATGATAATAATATAAAACTTAATCCTACTTATTTGTGAATGGATGTTGTAAATAACAATAAATTTTAATAAATAATATTTCATTGGGGAAAAAATTATTGCTAGTAAATAATAATTAAAAAATGTGGGTTTAAATATAAATTTGTAAAAATAGAAAATTGTGAATAACGTGAATATTATAAGTTTGTAAGACATTTTATATATTAGTTTAAAATCGTTTATGTAACTTATTGTAAATAGTCTCATGTAGTAAATAGTTTTCATATGAATGCGAAGTATATGTATACTGTAGTTTTGTTTAGTGTATAATAGTGTGTAGGAAAGCATAACTGCATTTATGTGTGTGTGTGATACGTGCAAGCAATGCGCCAATATTATTCCTTGGTCAAAAATGTAAACCAATATAGCTAAGTGCAGAGCAGCTAAAAGTGGGTTGATAACAATTAATCCAAGAGGACTCCCATTCGATAGTGCAAGAAATGCGCACCATTTGGTCTGAACACTTATTAGGAAGAAAAACAAGTTTAAAAGTGAATACTCCGCGGCCGTTGCGCAGCGGGGTCAGCAGCAATACTGCCATCCAAGGCAACAACACGGTTGCGGTGCGTAGCTCCAACCCGTTCGGCATGGACGACGTCCCTCTCGTCTAGTGTAATGCCGAGCTTTACTGCGAGAACGTTCACGAGGTGGAGGGTGCTTTCTTCCTTACTCTCGGGGATTCCTGTGATCTCAATGTCGTTGAGCAACAGTTCTTGATCACGCTCGTTAAGCTGGCACTTCAATTCAGCGATAGTGTTGTCGACGTAATCGCTGTTGGTCGGCAGGATTTTCTGCTCGAACTTCAGCTCGAGAGCTTCAACTCGCGCCTCGATCACGTCCATACGCTCGCCAGAGTTATTTAGGGCGTCTTTTAGCTGCGCCACTTCTGTCCGCAATTGAAGAAATTCTTTGTGCATGAGGCGAAACTCTGCACGAAGTTCCTCCTTGAACACCCGAAGTTCAGCAGCCAAATCCGGGGAGAAAGTTGTAGTTTCGTCCAGCGCAGTACAATTAAACGGGCTGGTATCCACCAGCTCCTTAGAGAGCTGGTCCCTTGGAAGGACAGAATTTGCCATTCCTCTTACGGGTGTCTCCGCCTTATTGTCCCTAACCTGGTTTTTCTGGCATTCCGGACAACACCAGTTCGTTGGAATACAACCCGTTGCAGGCAGACTAACGCAAGCTCGATGGTGTATGCGATTGCATTTGATGCATGTAGCGGCATCTATCGACGTCATATATTTCTTGCAACCACCACACTTAGATGCAGGCATGACTGTGTCGAAATGCAGGAGCAATCGATACCAATTCTTTTGAGTATCAAAAGATGGCGCTGTTCACAACTTTGCGTGCGGCTATGGTTAGATGGGAGTCCTATGGTTTACTAACACCATGTATCGACACTGGGGTAAACAGAGTAATATGCGCACTTTGGTATCACTTCAGCACTTAGTTTCAAATAATGTTTAATGATTAATGTTTATATTTTTATGTTTAGGGTAGATTTAGGTCACTGTTAATTAGCTTTGAGTTAAGTTGTAATTAGTTTTAAGTTTTTCATATAATACACTGCACTAAAACACTAGATAACGTTTTATGTGATGCACTAGGTTAAGCTTCGACTTTTTGTAATATACTTCTTACTATTGTATACGTTTTTTAATTTATTTGATGCTAAACAACAGCAACCAGCACAGGCTAACTTGGCGTCCGTGACGTCACCCATAGTACAACCTGTCAGCATCCGTCAGCGAGGCGTTATCGTGCACTGTAGACTTGAAACTTGCATAAAATAAAGGCCAGTTTCGTATATCGCCGTCGAATGACACGAGTTCAATCGCGGGCAGTTTCGGTGCTCGGACAGCCGGACCGGCAGCGCTGGGCTTGGCGGACTGTCTACCTTCAAACTGCGATTGTATACGTTTTATGATACAATAAAGATCTTCGAATGAGGTGTACGCCTTATAATTTGGTTTAGAATTAGGATTGATAGAAAGTAATTGTGCGTTATAAGCGTCTAAAGGCGCGTACGCACGTACGAACACGAACATAGCGAACACAAACACCAGACCCGAACATTTGGTTCGTACGTATGGACGGCATATTCGAACACGAACGCAAACATAGTTCGAGTCGAGTTCGCGAACAACAGTCGTGAACTCTATCTTAGTAGCCATGACGGCGCCGTTGGAAGTGGTCGATTGTGAAGTTATTAAAGCGCTTCGAACACCGTCCATACAGAACACACTACAAGGATCGCCGCGAACATGTTTGACGAACAGAGTGTTCGATGTTCGATAGTGGTACGCACGTGCGAACCAAGTTGTTGCATATCATGTACCGCAACAAATTTGTTCGTACGTGCGTACGCGGCTTAATAATTTATGAAAGTCGGTTCGAATATCGTCTACTGTCATACAATAACTAAGAAATGATTCTTTGTTTACTTCGGAAACGTGGGCGGTTTTTGAACGCTCGTAAATATCTTGTATACGCTCAAACAAAATATTACGTTTAGCTTCTAAGATTGTCAACTCTGTCTCGGCAGAAGTACACAATTTATTTGTTTCCGGCATTTTTATTTAATGTATGTAGGTATAAGTAAATAACCTATAATAAAGCGGTAGTTGTTCCTAACAAGGCAACGACTTTAAAGGCGGTGGAACTAAAAGGCGCTTGAAATAGGTATGGAATTTACAAAACGACTATGATAGTTCGAATAGGTAGTTATAATTTTAAGTCAGTAGGTAGCTACGTAAGAGTATATTACCTACCGGGGTGCGGGAAATAACCACGTAATGGGTATATTTATGAACTAGGAGTGCAGCTAGGTGCTACAACTGCCTAGGTAGGCACTTCTAGAAGATACCTACGCGAAAAGTCGAGAATACGGATATACATAGGTATCCGGGTCGACTGGACCAAAAAATGGTTTGGAAATAAACGCAAAATAGCAAAAGATTTAAGTGGACTGTATTTGGTTGGAGGATGGCTGGTTATCGCCAAGAAGAGAACGAGCGATGTGTAGGCAATTAAGGATATGCACGCGTACCTGGCTCTCCAACGTTGGGCTTCACAAGATGGCGGCAGGCGGCGGTCTTCCCGATCACACAACACAATAGTCACGTTCACACCCGCGGGCGGATTATCACAATAGTTCGCTATCCTACAGTAGGACATGCGACACGGGAGAAGCACGAGTACTTCTTCTCGGCGATGCGTTTATTTCCAGGCGGTTACAGCAATATGGAGCCACGGAGCGCGAGCGCGTGTCACTCTCACTCGCCAGGCGTGCGGAACAGAACAGGAGCGGGAAGTAGGGGAGGGGGTAGCATCGCTCGTTTGAATTTAGTCAAACGCAGTACTATTACATTATTTGGATGCGTGGACGTAGTCCGTGAGATAATATATAGATGGCGCTACCAGTGAATTTAAGGAAATACATTTCTTGAAAAGAAAAGATGAACAAAATCTATCTTACGATATTGTAGAAAACAAAGCCGACCTGCTTGATGGACTACCAAGAGAGAGTGAAGCCAGTGGCATAAGTGAAATTAATAAAAGAGAATTGTTACTGCTTTGCAAGTGCATGCCTCCATCAAGGAGAGTATTTTATGAAAATCTGGTTGTATCATCTCATCCAAACCCTGACGAAAACATTGATGATCCAAATATGCAAGATGATGATGTATAATGCGTTCACCATAAAAATAGGATCGATTGCTATTTTGTGAACTGTCAAATCGAAGATATTTATCCAAAATTGAAAAACTAGGAGATGAGTAAAATTGAAGAACTAGATTGTGATTAAACTTTGTTCGTAAATAAATTAAGTTTAAACATTTCGTTCCTCGATTTGACAGAAAATCGTGACGAAATCGATCCTATTCCTATTTGAAATGCATTGTAAGTATGCAGGCGATAATGGATACTTTTTAGTCTTTCATTACTATTCTATTAATTTTGATATTTTCTGATTTTGAAGACTATTATTGAGATTGAAGAGAAAGAGTTAATTATGTTTAAAATATTGTTACGTTATGTTCTTAATCCTACTATCCTACTAATATTATAAACGCGAAAGTTTGTACGTATGGATGTATGGATGTTTGTTACTCTTTCACGCAAAAACTACTGAATGGATTTTAATGAAACTTTACAATAATATAGCTTATGCATCAGAATAACACATAGGCTACAATTTGTAAACATATTGTTCGAAATACTAAACCTGCGCAGACGAAGTCGCGGGCACCAGCTAGTGATTAACTAAAAGTTTGACCGTTTGAGACTGTTTCTGTTTTTAAAGGGAGTGAAAATGTAACTGTTTTTTTTTTTAATTTTTATTATTGATACTGTAATAGTAAAAATATTACTAAGGTAAGCTGGCTAGTTTTAATACTATTAGTGAGACTGATTTAAACAAGAAAGAGTTAATTATGTTCAAAATAATGTTACATTATGTTCCTCATGATTAACTTACTAAAAGTCTGAACTTTTGAGACTGTTTATATTTTAAAGGGAATGAAAATGTTAAGTGTTTTTTTTGTAATTTTAATTATTGATACTACATAGTGAATATTAAAAAACGTATAAGCTAATTCATAAATTCGTTTGTTTCAATTGCCGCATAATAACAATATAGTTTTTTACATAAATTGTCGGCTTCACGTTGGCTTCTGCTCCGTGCATGCCTTCGTAAGTTCAGGGACAAAATTGTTCCGTGAGCCGGGACAAAAGTACCTTCAAAATGAAAACTTACAATAAAAAAAAATAAGTTGACTGAACTGTCAAATCACAAAATACATTTATTTCAAACGAACCAAACTTTCAGAGATACATTGTTAAAATTCGTGTCTGTCATTAGTAACGCACTGGTTTACAGCCAATAATTTGGTTTTGAATGCGAAGAAAACCAAATGTATTAAATTTGCTTTGCCAAACGTGAAAAATCTCGGCCCCAGTGTAATTTTAAACAATGAGGAAATTGAAACGGTCCAAGCTACCACTTTTCTAGGAATAACTGTAGACTCCAAAATTCAATGGGGTGAGTATATAACTGGCCTCACGTATAGACTAAGCTCTGCTGCGTACGCTGTCAGAAAGGTAAGAGCTCTCACCGATGAAGCCACGGTGCATTTAGTGTACTTCAGTTATTTCCACAATGTTATGTCCTATGGAATTCTTATGTGGGGCAATGCTGCCGACATAGAAAATGTCTTCGTGTTACAGAAGCGCGTTGTCCGTGCTATAAACCGTAGGTACTAGAGTCTTCCTAAGGGAAAGGTTTAAGGATATTGGTGTTCTAACTGTGGCGTCTCAATATATTTATGCCAATATAATATATGTAAGGCAAAACATAGAGTTATTTAGCAAAAAGAGTGACGTGCACAATTTCAACACTAAGAATAATCATAAATTAACCGCATCCAACTATCGATTGCATAAAGTGCACGGTTCATTTGTGGGCCTTTGTATACGCATTTATAATAGAATCTTAGTTCATTTGTTAGAACTAACGGACAGTCCTTTTAAAATCAAGATATTCTTATTAAAAAGGCTTATTATAATGTTAATGATTATTTCACAGATACACGCAGATGGCAGATCTGAAGTGGACAACAAGTGTTTTTTTGTATATTTTTATAATTTGAAACGATTTTAAATTGTATAATTGTAATTTAATTATAATTAATTTGTAATAGACAACTGTGTTGCTGGGAAGTTTGTTCTTCACCACTTCTTCTTCCCAGCCATAACACTAGGAAGTGGTGAAAGGGGGGCGTTTTGGGGGTGCTGTCCTTTTATAAATTTGACGTGAAAAAGTGCTAAACACTAGCCTAATTTCAATAAACGTTTTTGACTTTGACTTTAATAATTAATAGGTTACATTACAATAATTAAATTTCACACAACATTTATTAATATGTCGGAGAATGTCAATAGTACGGACACTAAACGTCACGCAAGCACGCCCTCTGGTGGCGTTTCCGGTGAAACAACATTTTGGCGCGCTTGGCAGAGTCGTGGTGGTCAGCGTGGCGTCCGCGGAGTCTTGGTCGAGGCTTCGTCGAGTCTTCGTGGAGTTGTCGCGTTACTGCCTTTCGTTACGTGTAGTGTACCTGGTGTTATTGCCTAGCGTTGTAGTACCTAAACTAATTGCAGTGTCTTATGATTTTTGTATTGTAATGGTTCTTCTAACCTAACAGACAGACTTGTGTTGCTGGGAAGTTTGTTCCGCCACTTCTTCTCCCCAGCCAAAACACATAGGAAGTGGCGAAGGGCGGGCGTTTTGGGGGCTGTCTTTTGTTTTGACTAATTTGAATAAACGTTTGAGTTTTGAGTTTGTTTGAGTTTTGAGTTTCTTTGAGTTATCTCTTTGCTTGATTACCCTAACTGATGTCGGATGATAGTGCCATCCTGATGACGCCTCCGACAAATATAGTATTTCTACATTATTCAGCAGATGAACCATACAGCAATGGTTCACGTACTGACAGTCAAATCGGTCAGAAAAAGCTCTCAGAATACTTTTGCGGCTGACTCGCACCCTACGCACCAGGGACGTGCACCTTTTGCGCATTATGGTGTGGAAACAACCAACACAGAAGCGAGGCAGCCCCAAGAACACCCTAAATGCGTTATTGTATTGGACACGTAGAGCGCTGTGCTGCTTCTGCGTATAATCCACCCACAGACTGCCAGTATAAAAGGACGTACAAAACGCTCTAAATTAGGTTATTTTGACGTCCCTTGTACACCGAGCAAATCTGCAGGCTATTATATTTGCACGAACAGACAGCGCCGTACGCTCCCTTTCAATATCTGCACCATCTTTCAGGTCAGATTTTAATATATGTCCAAGGTATTTAAAAGTAGATAGATAGATTATTCTTTATTGTACACCAAGACGCAACACAGGACATCACAATCACATCACGAAGTCTTATTGGAAGCCACTTGAGCTTAACACGAAATTCTGGCACATGATCATATTTGCGCAATCCAAATATGAATCTTATACGAACATTCTGAAGGCGCTCAAGTTTATTTAGCTGGTCCTCTCTGAGATCAAGATAGCTGGCGTCAGCATAGTCAAGAACAGGAAGAAGAAGAGACTGTGCAAGCGCAATTTTTGTGGCAATGGGTAAGAAATTTCGCAGCCGTCTTAAGGATCCTGCAGATGCAAATAACCGTCGACTGGTTTCCTGAGTGCTAAAGGGAATTTGGACTCCGTCATACATAACTTGAATTCAAACCAATTAATTTTTGAAACCATCCGAGAGCTACCGATGACAATCAGCTGAGTTTTTAACGGGTTGATTTGAAGCCCGTAGAAGCTGCTCCACTCAGCTATTTGGGAAAAGTCTTTATTAATTTTTTCGATAGCTTCGGATAGTTCCCCCAACTGGGCTTCCGAATAAATTTGAAGATCATCTGCGTACAAGTGGTAGGAAGAAAGCAGTTTATTTGAAATGGAATTAAAAAAAAATAGAGAAGAGTAATGGAGATAAAACGCCACCCTGCGGCACACCAGCACTCGTTTCGCACCACGAAGAGTATTTATCTTCAATGCGAATACGTTGCCGGCGCCCGTACAGGTAACTATGAAACCAATCAACGGCCGTTGGAGATATGTTAAGAGATCCTATGCTAAGTATACCGAGCAAAATATCGAAATCAACGGTATTAAAGGCATTACCGAAGTCCAGCAGCGCCAGTACCGTTAATTTCCCATTTTCCATGCCAAGTCTGATGTCATCCGTAATATTGACCAAGGCTGTTACAGTACTATGACCAGGACGAAAACCGGATTGGAAAGGATTAAGAAGTCTATTCTTGCATAGGAATGAACTTAACTGGTTATGAATAAGACGTTCCAGGGCTTTGGATAGGAATGGTAATATGGATATAGGGCGATACTCGGAAAAGGATGTGGGATTGGGTTTCTTTGGTAAGGGGGTAATTTGGGCCTCTTTCCAAGCATCTGGAAAGACACCACTGAATATGGAATAATTAAGGATGTGACAGACGACGGGAAGGATTTCGTCCAGGATAGGGAGGATCATTTTACGGCTGACACAGTCACTTCCAACAGCATCAGAAGTGATGGATGCAATGCTCTTCTTAACATCACAAGCGGCAAATTGATTAAAGACAAAAGAAGGATAATCGGGGGTTGGAAGACTAGACAGATAGCTTAAAGTGTTTACTTTTGTTGTCCTATCAAAGTTGGACGAAGATGAGAAATGTTGATTCAATGAATTTATGTTTACGTCTTGGGAAATTTTATCAGTACGTGATTTTCCAATCCCCATTGACCGTAGAAATCTCCAGACCTTAGCTGGATCCTCGTTTTCAACTGAGGTATGAAATTGATGGCGTTGTGCAATTCTACACACCTTGTTGCAGCGATTTCGCGCTTCTACAAATTTCTCCCAATTTGTCGATGTAGAACGAGCCTTGTACCTCGACTTAGCTGACACCTTCCTCGCCATTATCTGCTTTATTTCTCTAGTAAGCCATGGCGATGGTAGGTGTCTCACCTTAACTGCGCGAATGGGAGCGTGAACGTCGTAGAGAGCTAGACGCGATGTAAATATTTCGACTTTTTCGTCGACTGACTCAGAACTAAAGACAGACGTCCAGTCCATGTTTGCTGCGTCCTGACGAAGATTTTCAAGATCCATGCCATTAAAATTGCGTTGCAGAAGAATTCTTGCCTTTGCTTTGGGAGGAAAGAAAGAAAGAAGAAAGAAAGAAAACTTATTTATTGACACAAACCATACATACACATAGAAACAACAAAAAAAAACAAAATAAAAGAACAAAAGGTTGCGTCAAATAGGTCCAGTTCAGCATTATGCCAGACAGCTAGTGTCTGACGCTGGTTTTCAACTGGACCTATGCAGAGTTGCGGATGTCCATCGGTATGAACTAATTTATGCTCTAAAAAAAAAAAAAAAAAAAAACTACTAAACTATGTACTAATTAAAAAAGAAAAAAAAAAAAGAAACGTAAATCATAATCAGAAGGATTAGTCACAAAAATTAAATAAAAATAAAAAGTGGAGGTAAACGTAAATAAATTCATACCGTGACTAATCGCAATCCTGAGGAAGCATCGCTCAGTGACGATTTTATTTCACACAGATGAAATGTTACAGTGTGCAACAAGCAATTATAAATTGTGAAATTGTGCAAAATCATAAAACAGTTTTTTTTGTTCGTTGCCAGCAGTCCACATTGGGTGAGTATATTTACAGTTAGTTATGTTTTTACCTACTACTTTTTCCTACATACAATTTGTTTTATTAAATATTGATTTTACATTTTAGGTACCTACCCTACGTTCTTGAGAGAAAAAAAAAGTATATTTGGTAATATTAGCATTCAGGCGAAGGTACATAAGATGTTTGCAAGTGCAAAAGTCTACTTCCCTGTACAGAAACGATCACCGTGCACCACGTACACGCCGTAGGGTGCACCTATTGCCAGAAGGCCATACCCACAAGGTACGTATCGCTACTATACGCATAAAGCACATGTGCTGCATTTTACAATATTGTGACGGGTATTTGTTACTTTCAGGCCTCCAGACATGGCGCACCCATAACGCATCATGGCCGGTGACCCGAGAGAGACCAGGAGTACTCAATTTAAGCTGTGAGAATACACTACACACATTACATACACATTAGCCTCACGCATTGTCATAAAACTACAATAGTATGCTAAGTGGGCGATATAAATAAGATTTAAATTAATTTCTTATTGATATAATTAAAAAATTAGATAATAGAAATATTTGCCTTCGTCATATCAAGCTTCCGTTGCGCATCTACCAGGTACTGCCGTAAACGTCTCTTAAAGCTATCGAGTGTGTTCATAACCCTAATAGGTGGTGGAATATTGTTCCACACTTTCGCTGCTGCATATCGGAAACTTCCTCTAAACGCCGTGGTTCTATGTGGCTGGATACAAAGTTGTTTCGAGCATTGTCTTCTAGCGCATGTACGGCTGTCATTAATCCAACTCAGCTTACTAAATAAGTAAGTTGGCTGTTGGTACTTAATGACACCAAAGAGAAGACATGCTAAATGCAGCTTACGTCTTGATTTCATTTTATAAGAAATATAGATAAGATCATGGTAAGAGAATGCGTCAGCCGAACACTGGCCATGCTTAGCAACGTAATCAGAAGAAGATACAAAGATTAAATCAAGAAGAGAGGGGGTAGAATGAGGGAAATGGTGAGTTGCATTAAGAGGAAGTATTGATAGATTGCTAGAATTAATGATAGAATTAAGAGATGCAGATCTAGAATCATTTTTAAGAAGACAGGTGTTGAAATCACCCATAATAATGACATAACTGTAAGAAGTTATCAAATTTTCTAAAATTTGTTCAAAAGAGGAAAAGAAGTTAATGCGAAGTGAGGGACAGTAATAAACTCCAAGTAGGACTTTAGTGTGGCACATCGTAAGTTCCAAAAAAAGATGCTCCCCGGCATTTGGAGGAGGTGGCTGCGCTGACATATCTACGATTTTAAAAGAAATATATGAGCGGAGATATATGGCAACACCACCACCGCCCCCAACCGTGCGGTCATTTCTCACCAATTGGAAACCTGGTAGTGTATAAGCCGCTGTCGGGAGACAAGGCTTGAGCCACGACTCGGAGACAAGACTTGCATGAACATTCTTACAGTCAAAACTTGCCAGCATATCAGGGAAATGTGCCGGAATGCTCTGAGCGTTTATGTGTACTACATTAAAATTCCTAGGAACATCAGAAAACTGCGCAATTAGCGTGTCTGAAAGTGGTGGTAAGCTGGCAAAACTGTCATCGCTACTAAGAAAGTGTCCAATTCGCTGCTATTGTCATGAGAAGACATAAAATGTTAAAAAATTATGAATAAAAAAGAAATATATATATACAGGGTTATTGGTAACACACTAACAACCTCTCAGGACTGTATTACTAACATCATAAACTACAACTTTTGTTCTATGACTTTTTATAAATCATAATACATTTGCCAAAGACAAACCTACAAGATTTCATTGTTCTACCTAAAACATTTCAACTCTATTTTGCTATAGTGATAAAATTTGCACGCCCCCACCATTTCTTCACCAACTAATGGCCCGATCGAGACCAGTCGAGCGATTAGTCGACCTTAGAGTGTGTGGACGATTCGAGATTATCACATATTACAATGAATTCGTTTGGTGTAGAGGGTTTGCACTTTTAGAATGAATGCAAGATCTTTACCTACCCACGCCTCCCGCGCACTATTCTCGAACCTAGTCATACTTTTGAATTGGTAACAAGTCAAATAAAAAAAAATATCGTCTTCTTCACGTACTGTGTGCCTCGGTGGACGACCACTATCCCTGATGGCATGCCGGAATTGCCCGTAATCTCGTAACTGCTGTGTGGCGGCTAGCATTGTTACTCAGCGAGGTGTAGGGATGTTTGGGAATCGTATGGCGTATTGGCGACAGGCTTCCGAAACATTGTCATCACACCTAGCAAGCATTCGCACCATTTCCGTGTACTCGACATTTGAATATCGATACGCCATACTGTAAAGATAATTACGTTCCCACAACCGAATTTCGCTACATGGCGACGTATGATGCGACGCGGGCGCATAAAAACGACTGACGGCCGCTCGTAAATAGGTCAAGTTCAAACGCTCCCCCGCCGCCGCCCGAGCCCCGCTCCCCTCCGCTGTCTTTTGTACTACTGTTTACCTAACTAGCGCTTTCTTTTGCTTCCCATAGACTTCGTAAATTTTAGAGCGTACACTTGAAATATTTTAATTTTTGTGTGAAAATTTTGATGAACTAAAATCTGAAAATTATTAAAAGTCGTAAAACAAAAGTTTTAGTTTATGTTATTAGTGATATGGTCCTGAGAGGTTGTTAGTGTGTTACCTATAACCCTGTATATGTCGGAGAATGAATAATTATTTATTTTTCGAGTAGCAACACTAGACTGAATGTTGTGAGCTTCATATTGATGTTTGACAGTGACAGTTGTCTGTGTCATTTCAATCTGTCAGTAGTGTGAATGTCGATGGAGCTCGCTCTCTTGCTCCTGAGACGTCGCCGGCGCCGGGTGTGCGCACTGACCGAGAAATATTAAGATGGCGGATGAACATCACCAACACGTGGATTCAAATCCGTTTGAATCTGCGACATATACAGTCATGGACACATAAATAAAGACACCCCCCGACTAGAAGTGAAATAAATAGTTATGGTACTGACATGAGCTTAAGCACGGTATAAACTGTAGTGTAATAATTATTAAAACAAACATTACATTGTGTTCTTTAAATTAAGGACAAAAAATATTTTCTTTCTTTGATACTTTAGATATAAAGCTCTATGGGAAATGAACACTAACTTTTGTAGCTGATACTTGGCTGGTCAGCTAATTAAAGACAGTTAAAGCCCAGTTAAGAAAAAAAACGAAAGATACAAATAGTTGCCATACTTTTTTTAGAAGTGAGTAAAATACTTATGAAAACTCGAATTAGGTAATAATTTAGGTTAATTTCATTAAAAATTTTCATTTTAGTCCTATCAATAAGACTAGAACAAAAATTCTGGTAAGTAAAATGTTTTAGGCTTTTTAATATTATATTTTGACATACGGATTTATTCATACCACTTGATCTATAGTAAGGACATGGTAATAAATGTATTATTAAAGATTTCTTATCAATGGCACTAAAAAAGGCATGGTTTGAGAACAACTCAAAACCGACTCCAAGGAAAACTTGTTCGCAAACAGACTTTAAGGCGGTGCTATAGGCAAATAGTGAACCATTTACATGATTCGGTACTGGTTTTTTTGGGAGTCATCTGATGCTAAAAGGACGACAATTGTGTCTGCAGAACTTTTAGACTACAACCGGGTCGGGAAAAGCTGTAAGGCATGGGTATCGGAAGATGTTACTTTTGGAAAAGCTCTGCGTGTCCATACTGTAGTTGGCTATTTCTATCAAATGTGAAAGGTGCAGTTAACAAGTGTTCAAAAATGTATTTTTTTTTCTCATTAAACAAAGGGATTATTTTAGAATTATTCGTATATAATTCTAAAATAAATGTATCGAAATTAGTCGCCTCCAAAACATGAGATGGAACTAAAATACACTAAGAAAGTTCTCAAACATAGGAGGCGAAAAAGTAATAGTGTGGGGCTTCTCTCCACTAGTTGGTGTGGTGATCTTTTAGAAAGATGTTATTAAAAATAGGCGAATTCAAGTACTATAATATTTTAGAAATAGCATTTTGTTATATGCTAAGCATAATTTACCGGTCCTTAGCGCTTTCCAAATTAGAAAAGTTCTGAAAAACACTGTAAGAGTAGTAAAAAGGACTCTTTGATCGAGCAACTTATGACGGTTTTGGTTTGGCCTATCGCAAATACAATAGAAAAAAAACTGGTGATCGGCCAGAAAACACAATGGCGATAAGTCATACATGAAACATTGATCAATTTTACACAGATTTTTATGAAGCATGGAAGAAAATTCCCGTAGCGACTTAAAACAAAACTGACCGCTTGCACGCTTAGGGATGTCGTGCTGTCATTGTGGTAAAAGGAAATAAACCAAATATTAGTACTCATTAGTATGCTTAGTTACAGTGTAGGGAATATTGTTATAGAAAAGTACCATCAATAATATTAATAATTTGCATTTCTTCCTCTGAGCAAGTGGAGTGTCTTTAATTATATGGCCAGGCCACGTTATGGTTCATACCGCTCGAGATTCGGATAAAGCGAAAAAAAACTTGTCGCGAAGGATCACTGAAGATAGTCTTTAGTTTTAATATTTCACAATGCCCTCTTAAATATTTTAAAATAGAAAATTAAGTTCCAGTAGCAATCAGAAAAAAGAAATACAGATGAAATGCGGCAGCAATTTAAGATTCCAACAGTGTCTTTAATTATGTGTCCATGACTGTATATATATATGATAATATAATAACAACTAACAAGGGGACAGATAAACAGTCCACCTGCCGGCTGTGCTAGGTAGGCATAATCGCATAAATACACACACAAAACTCTCTTAAGTTAACAAAGTATCAACTCTCTTAAGTAGGACTCCATTGAGCTTAAATGCTGGTAAGTAATCTGGACACCTCTTGGCCCGAAAGACCATGCACTCACTTTTACTGACGTTATACAGCAAACCATGTTCCTTAGCATATTTTTCACAAATGCCAATCAGCCTCGACAACCCACAAGCAGAGGCGCTCAGCAGCACCATGTCGTCGGCTTAGCTAATATTATTCAAGCACATATCCCCAACATGGCAACCGAGATGCGTGCTGCTAAGCCTCTCTATCAACTCATTAACGTATAGGTTGAAGAGCTTTGGTGAGGTCAACCCAGGTGTATTTCTATCAGTGTAGTACTTGACAGTTTGCTTTAAACACAATATTGCTGTTTCTGTAGATAGTCTTGCTTTGAAACTGAGCTGGTTATCATGGATTTTTAAATGTTTATCCAGCTGAGTGTTAAGCAAACTATCAAGCACCTTTGAAATAACCGTCGCCAAAGATATAGGCCTATAATTATTCCTATCGCTAACATCACCGGTTTTTTCTTTATAATTTGTACCATCACCGTTTTCATCATCTGTTCAGGTAGATACGCATGTCCTATACATAAGGAGCATAACAATGCTTAAGACAAGGCAGATGAGGACCGGCATGCTTAAGGTGTTAAATACTCAGGTCATCGTGGCCAGGAAACTTGCCCCTAGACAAAGACATAATGACATGTCAACCGTAAACCGACCACTGTACTCCTGACCACTACAACTAGAACTGCCTGTAAACTGTGATGGTCCCAATGGCGACGAAACATCGAAATGCTGCCTAAATTATTCGGCAATCCCCGTGACATCAGCAACGTCACCGACACTCACCAGCAGGCCCGGCCTACTATTGAGTTTATCTGTGGACTTCCAAAAACCGTGGAAATCGCCTTTAGAATGGCGCGTTGCCAACATCGTCTCGAGCCGTTCGCATCGCTTATAAAAGTATGTGTATTAGAGTTCACTCCCAAAAATTCGACATCGACACATAATAACTCGGATTCTCGACGAAAAGACATTAACTCTATAACGAATTGTTCATTGGGATGCGAATTAAAATCGCCAAGTACAAAAGCAGTTTCCATATTGTTATTATTGATCGTAGTACTCACCAGGCTGAGGCAGTCCGTAAAATCCGTTAAGTTCGCACAATTATCCGTTGGCATGTAAACGCTGATCACTAAAAATGACTTTGATTCCATGCAAACTCTAATGGCACACACTCGCGGGTTGTCGCACTGCGCTACCGAAACGTTATCAAAAACACTTTTCCGCCACAGAAGTGCCGTTCCCCCGAAAGGACGTCCACGGAGCATGCCAGCAGTGGTGTCCACCGCCGACGTCCCAGTATATGCGAACTCAGCGTCTATTTCGCTCAGGAAAGACATATGGGGCAGCAACCATGTTTCTTGTAAGGCAACAATGTCTGATGTGCTACATAGCTGCCTTACACTCTCGACCGAACGTTTTATACTTTTGCAATTCTAACTTATTAAACTATGCATTAACATTTATTTCACAGTACCACTGTTCGCACCGTTCGTGTAATTTCTCGTTTTAAAATTCACAAATTTCCTGAAGATAATTCCCTCGGGCCATAGTTGGCTATCAAAAAATATCTCCATTTTAGTTTCCGGTATAAAGAATTTGTTAGCCTTATATTCTTTGGGGTATTTAAACGATATACTTTCAAGTGTAATCATATCGCCTGTTTTACGAAACACGTAATCAGCGATGTCCTTTTGCGACGTGTTTTTATGTAATTTGGTTATGAAGATTGGAACTGTTTTTATTGCAGCCCTAAACTTTCCTTCATTATCCCTAGCAGTACCAGCAGTGCCCATATATCAGTAGCTCATATTATTTCGCTTTCGTCAATACGAAACTTTTTCCCATCTGTCTTTGCTTTGTACTGACTCAGGCATCATAGAAGCGGTCTGAGACGCATGCACAAGCCCCGGTGACGTCACCTCTTTCTGCTTCGAAGTAGTTGATCTAGCGGCCGCGTCAATGACGCGGGCGTCGGTGGCGGTCGTTGTGACGCGAGAGGAGGGGCTGCGAGCAGCCGCTTGCTGCGGCAAGACAGCTGACTCAATATCTCGATCGAAAGTTTCTGCATCTACCTCCTATATTTTTCTAAATACCAGTTCGTTATTGTCTAATGTTTGTATCGGTGATTCACCGAAACTAATACTGCAGTCGAATTATTCACATGGGATAATCCAACAGGACCACTTTCCAGAAGCCATCCACCGCGTTTCATGTTCAATTTACACGCTGATGTAGGTATTAACGAATCGTTTTGTAATTTAAGAATCTCCAATTTTAAATCCTTCAACTGAGTCTGCGTTACATATTCTTCTTTAATTTCTTTAACTTCATACTGGATTGCAGCATATCCTTTAAAAATTTTGTGCAATCGAGGTGGTCAAACAGGATTGGAGGTAGCTTTTCCAAATCTCTTGCTACAAAAATTGGGAACTGATCCGGCTCAACTCTTAATTATGTCCACTAGGTCTCGTAGTTCCTTGCCTTTGTTTTTCCTCTTTATTTTAGCTTTATCCACCGTAACCGACTCGTATAGCAGTGTTTTAGACTTTTCGATATCATCACTTGAAAACGTTGAGCTACATAACCGCACTAACGTGTCTTCGTCAATCACTGATATTTTGTTTTGAATATACGACAGCAATTTATCTATAACTACGTTACAGTAAGCACACTTAATAACTTTCGTCATTATTATTTCGTTCGTCAGTCATACGTCCCCACTGACGGAATGCGCGCACGCGACTGAATTAAGAACTAAATTATTTGTTGTAAACCAGTGCGTTACTAAAGAGAGTGCACTATTTACGTCATCAAATTGTCATGTATCAAAATCAAAACTTATTTATTCAAACTTGGCTGCAAAACAGCACTTTTCGAACGTCAAAAAAAAAATTACAAAAGACAGCCCCCAAAACGCCCACCCTTCACCACTTCCTATGTGTTTTTGCTGGGAAGAAGAAGTGGCGCAACAAACTCCCCAGCAACACATGTCTGTCTGTAGGTTAAAAGAACCTTTCAACAAATTACAGTTGCAATATTGCAGTATGCAATACGCAATATTGTCATAAAATAAAATTACATTAAAAATAATGATTTATGAAATCCACCACATGCTAGCTAGCACTCACCCTACGTAACTTGTCTACCTCAAGCATTGAATAAATTTCATGTCAAAAAAAAAATATAGCCTCCAATTATTTATAATAGTACATGAGGGAGTGCCCGTCAATGGAAAAGTCGTGGTGGCCTAGTGGGCAAAGAACCAACCTCTCGAGTATGAGGGCGCGGGTTCGATTCCAGGTCAGGCAAGTACCAATGCAACTTTTCTAAGTTTGTATGTACTTTCTAAGTATATCTTAGACACCAATGACTGTGTTTCGGATGGCACGTTAAACTGTAGGTCCCGGCTGTCATTGAACATCCTTGGCAGTCGTTACGGGTAGTCAGAAGCCAGTAAGTCTGACACCAGTCTAACCAAGGGGTATCGGGTTGCCCGGGTAACTGGGTTGAGGAGGTCAGATAGGCAGTCGCTTCTTGTAAAGCACTGGTACTCAGCTGAATCCGGTTAGACTGGAAGCCGACCCCAACATAGTTTGGGAAAAAGGCTCGGAGGATGGATGGAGTGCCCACCTTCATGTGATATTCTATTGCAACCCTATGTATGTAATATACAAGAAGCGCGGCGGTCACCGCCGGCGCCGGACGTGTGCGAGAGCAGGCTCTAGTAGCCACTAGTAGTACAGGGGTGTAGTGGACTGCCTGCGTTGTGTCTTGTTAGCCAACCTATATGACAGGTGACAGGGAACAAATAATCTGTCGGTAGTCTACAACTCTTGTCTAGTGGCTCTTAGAAGCTGTTCGCAGCCGCCACACCCCGGTAACCACGTTGGCTCGTGGGCCTAGAGAAGGGGGCTTGGCAACAACATCTCCCAAGCCTGATCGGAAATCCCCCGAAATTGTGTCTTGGCTAAATAGCAGACCACCACTGGTGGCAAGACACCGAGGCATCGCAGGAAGGCCTAGAGGCAGCGATAGGGATCGTGTTATCGTATGTCAAACTGCTGCATCTAACACCTCTCCGATCGTAGCGGTTCACCGTTCCATCGGATAAAGGGATGTTAGACGAGAGAGTGCTCTTGCGTTTGCGCGTATGTTTGAGCACTGTAATATATCCTCCTAAATCCTACCTTACGTCCGAGCTGTACACCGAGCCACGTAGGGGGCGGACACGCGTACAGTTAAATCTTACGTTGCTAACAAGGTAGGTGGCCCCCGCTTCTTCCTATGGGTGTCGCTAGAAGTGACAAAAGGAATTCGGTGATCCCCAATGTTCTAAGTCTGCTCCGTCATTATAGTCCATATCAACTTACGAATTTAATGACGGATAACGCAGCAGGGTAATGCGAAAAACCTTAAGGGCATCTATCAGGATCCATATAGTGGTTTACTGCCTTTCGCTGCATTCCCGCCTCTGCCAATCGTACTGGCCTGCCAGCCCATTGGGCTACAGAGAGCGGGAACGAGAGAGTGGGTGTGTATCCGCGCAACTGCATATCCACTAAAATCAAAGTCACGCGCAGATGACCCTAGCAAAGTACCTCCGGATCTTAGCGATAAAAGCCCTGCGGCGATGCATGGGATGCTGGCGGTGGGGTGGAGCTATCGATGTACCGAGACTCTAGTTAGCATTCTGCACGTAGGCGGCCAGGGGAGAGTGGTCGCTCCCGGAATTGATTGGGACGGGATTCTGGGTTCGGCAGCACAACTGGTGTCAAAGCAGCCCTATTTAGGATCGCTCTGCGTTCCTCTGCATAGAGGAGGGGTCTAGAAAAGGTGGCCCAAAAATAGTCTGTCCCATCCATCATCTGAGTGTCAAGCCGCGGGCACTTGGACATCGTCAAATGCGGTCAGAAGATACAGAAAAAAGTAAACAATACGAAAAACAATCACAAACTTTGCATCGCTACATGGAACGTACGGACCCTACTAGACAATGACCGTAACCAGTGCCCAGAAAGAAAAACCGCCCTTATAGCAAGGGAGTTGTCTCGCTATAATATAGACATAGCTGCAATTAGCGAAACGCACTTAAGCGATACGGGAGAGCTGTGTGAACAACTTGGAGGCTACACCTATTACTGGAGTGGACGACCCGCCAGCGAGAGGGCTGGTAGTGGTGTGGGTTTTGCTATTCGCAATGGTTTGGTGAGAGATCTGAGTGAACTACCTAAGGGTGTCAATGACCGTCTCATGACTCTACGTATCCCAATTGCCAGTAACAAATACGCCCATCTCATAAGTGTATATGCGCCCACACTGCCTTCAGCCGACGAAGATAAAGAGGTGTTTTACCAACAGCTAAAACAAACTCTTGGGAACATTCCAGCTTGTGATAAAATTGTTTTACTGGGTGATTTCAATGCTCGTGTTGGCACCGAATATGATATATGGGACGGTGCTCTCGGTAAACATGGAGTCGGTAAATGTAATGATAATGGCCTTAGATTACTGTCATTATGTGCACAATTCAATCTTGGTATCACAAATACATATTTCCGACTTGCTGAGAAACACAAGACCTCGTGGACCCAAGATCCAAGCACTGACATCTTTTAGACTATATTATTGTCCGTCAGAAGGACCTGCGTGACGTTCTTGTTACAAGAGCAATGTGTGGCGCCGTTGGCTGGACTGATCACCGTCTTATTCGATCAAAGATGTGTCTGCAACTGAAAGCACCACGACGAGCTCCAAACAAATTTCCTCCCAGGTTGAACTTCGCGAATCTTATCACCTCACCTGACTTAGGTAATAGGCTCCCGATGCTGAATTAAGTGACATAGATGGAGAATGGAGAGCCTATGCCAAACACCTACATGGCTGTGCACAGGAAATTGTAAGAAAACCTCAGAGAAGGAACCAAGATTGGTTTGACGAATCTGACAAAGAAATCAGAACGCAAGTTGAACAACACAGGCATCAACTAAATTCAAAGCAGACGGACACACACAGCAATAGTGATGCTACGCAAAGATTGAAAGGTAAAGTTCGCGAACTGAAAAACAAGTGGTGGTCAGAGAAAGCTGCTGAAATGCAGCACTACGCTGATACTCACCAGAGTGGCAAATTCTATGAGGGTATACGAACTATTTTCGGCTCACGGGCAAGAAAAATTGCACCTATGTACACAAAAGACAGACAGCACCGAGTTACGCCAAAAGCGGATGTAATAATGCGTTGGGCAGAGCATTTCAATGATGTTCTGAATCCCGATGCGCTCAGAGCTGACCTGTCGTATATCAGCAACCTCCAAGACCTGCCTGTTTGCCAACAACTGGAGGATCCACCTACTTTTGAGGAGTTTGTTATGGCAGTAAAGCGTCTCAAAAACGCTAAAACACCTGGCATGGATCAGTTACCATCGGAAGTGTACAAATACAGTGGGAAAAATATCATAAGGAGACTATTACATCTTGTCTCAAGGGTCTAGGAAACCGAAGAAGTCCCACAGGATTGGAAGGATGCGGTGATCTGCAAGCTATACAAAGGCAAAGGAGATGTCTCCGATTGCAGCTCATATAGAGGCATATCACTTCTCTCCAGTGCTGGTAAAATCTTAGCACACATTATAAACAGACGTCTTAGTAGCTAAGTTGAGGATTACCTGCCTGAAAGCCAGTGTGGCTTCCGTCCAGCCAGAGGTACTATCGACGCCATCTCCGTCGTAAGGCGACTTCAGGAGAAAAGCTTGGAACACCAAAAGCCACTCTACATATGTTTTGTCGATCTAGAGAAAGCATTTGATAGAGTTCCACGTGAGGCTCTCTGGCTTGTTCTCCAGAAGTCTGGGTATCCAAAGAAGTTCATCAACCTTATACGTCATTTTCACACTGACATGAAAGCGAAAGTCCAACATGAAAATGAACTTTCTGAGGAAATTCAGATTACGAGTGGAGTAAAACAGGGCTGCGTCATGGCACCCACACTCTTTGCCATCTATTTTACAGTTGTTATGAGAGATGCCTTGAAGTACTGTCATGATCAGATACAACTTAATGTTCGTACTGATAAGGGCGTTTTCGATATTTCAAGGTTCACGGCAAAATCAAAACTGACTAAGATCTCCATCCTCGAAATACTCTACGCTGACAATGTGTGTCTGACAACCTGACATACTTGCAAAAATACGTCGATGCACTTCATCAATCCTGCCAAAGGTTTGGTTTAGTCATAAGCATCGCTAAGACGCAAATCCTCAAACAACCGTCACGTGGACACGAATTGAATACGGAAACCATAAAGATAGATGGCAAACCACTTGAGGAAGTATCCCATTTTAAATACGTAGGAAGCAATATCAGACATGATAACACCCTAGCTTCTGAGATCCCACTACGCATCGCAAACTCCGCAACAACTTTTGGACGGCTGAGTGATCGTGTTTGGAGATCTCATGACATAAAGCTGCAAACTAAAATTGACGTGTATAAGGCACTAGTAATGCCTGTGCTTATGTACGGTGCAGAAACTTGGTGCCTGTACAAGTCAGATATTAAAAAGCTCGACACATTCCATCTTAGGTGTCCGAGATCCATCTTAAGAATTAAGTGGCAGGATCGCATTTCCAACACAGAGGTTCTCCGGCTGTCCAATATGTATGGAAAAGAGGCGTTGCTAATGCAGCGACAACTAAGGTGGTGTGGACACGTCCTTCGGATGGACAACCAGCGTCTACCTAAAGCGGTCTTCTATTCCGAGATGGCTGAAGGTAAACGGAAGCGAGGAGGACAATACCTACGCTACAAGGACGTGTTCAAAAGACATCTGAAGGCCTGCGGTATAGACCCTAATGATTGGGAGAGGCTTGCCTTAAATAGGTCATCTTGGCGCAAAACCATCTATGAAAACGTCAAGTTTTTCCAAGAAAAAAGACTCGAGGCTTTAGACGAAAAGCGCCAATTACTAAAAGAAAGACCTAAGCCTTCGTACACCTATACTCTCAATAGTGCGGTTCAATTGTACTGCAGCTCCTGCGACCGGGTCTTCAAATCCAAACTCGGTTTCGCCAGCCACATCAGGGCTCACGCTAGGAGGTGAATTTGTCGAAATCGATAAGGAGGACTATATAATATACAACATGGGTAAGTAATTAATCTAGTAAATTGGACCGCTCAGCCAGGAAAAATAAAAAGAAGTATATGAAAAGAATTTTCAAAATCATATAATACTACTTATATAGTCAGTAAGACGACCTGGCACCACAAGAAGCACCCGTTCGTTCACGAGCAAAACGCGAGGATCAGCCATCGCCCCCCTCGCACATTTTTGAGGGAGGGAGGCAACCCGACCGCCGACGCTACCGCAAGCAGTGCTGTCTAAGGGAGCATGACGTACTCACTGCTACACAACTCAATATCAAGATCAATTATCGCTAAGTAGTGGTCCTTATTTATTGTAATCCAAAGCAAAATAGAAAAAAAAATGGTATATAAATATAAGATTAAAAAAAAAAATAAAATACAGTAAATGTATCCTGTCAATACTGTTAAACCAGGTAATGTCAATAATGAAATTGTAAAAAAAAACATTGATTGTAATATTTAGATGTCATATAAAAAAATTACAATAATAATATCTTGCGCTGTCTTGCGTTCTTCATGGCGACCAACTATTTTTATCTATATCATCTATCTATATCTATACATTAGGGTGTCCCAAGACATAAGGGGGATTTTTTTTTCTCGAATTAAAGTACGCATACCCTCTAATTTTTTTCGTTTTGACCTCATTATCTCCTATAATAAATATTATCTCGATCAGACAGTGGTAACCCGTGCCGACTTAATGCCAAAGTTTTCACATGAAAATTTGTACTGACTTACTATGGAGAAATTTAGATCTTAATTATTATTACTAAAAATAAACCTCGAATACATCCAAATAAGGTTTTATCTTCTCATATACATTGAAAAATAATTTCATTGTTAAAATTTTCATTTTAAAGTAGTTTTTTTTTACAGTCAGGATAAATTTTCCGATGTTCTAGGACGGTACCTAACAATAATTGTTTTTGTTCCTCATCTACTGTGATTAATCAATAAAAGTCTTGCATGAACTTCACCGATCTTTCGGCCACATCGTTCACTAACTCTCAGTGCTGAAACTTTGGCTTCTTGATACGAAGCATTATTTGACTAGAAGGTAGGACACATTCATGTAGAAAACTGTCATTAATTTTAAGGCGATCGATCAAAGAACTCGTTTTTTACTGAAATGAAGTTATAGGTGATTTTGTCATACAACGTACCGTTAAGATCTTCTTTTGAAAAAAAAAAATAACCAAAGACAAAATAACCCCTGAAAAACGATACGATTTTTCAAGTTATTTCCTCTTTGCTCCTCTGAGGCGCGTGCTTTCTGTAACTCGCGCTAATTGTAGGCCGGCTGCTCTCCTGGCTGTCATTTAACATTTTGGACAGTCGTTTCGGGTAGTGAGAAGCCAATAAGTCTGACACTAGTCTTATCAAAGGGTATTGGGTTGCTGGGTAACTGGGTTGAGAAGTCAGATAGGCAGTCGCTCCTTGTAAAACTCTAGTACTCCACTGAATCCGGCAAGACTGGAAGCCGACCCCAACATAGTGGGAAAAGGCTCGGGACATGATGAGTTATTCTTATTAATCAAAATCAAACAAATTACATATGTAAGTTGCTGAAAAAGTCGTGATGGCGTTGCTTAAAAACGTCTTGTGTCTTTTGTCCCTCCAAACTTGATACAAGGTGACGAGTTTCGTCACACAATTAGGCAAAGTTTCATTCGCGAATAGTAAGATTTACGTTTTCATTCACAATTAAATCAATTTCCCGAATAGCACTAAGTACATAGTATACAACAAAGTCGCTTTTTCTGTCCCCGTGTCCCGTTGTAAGCTTACCTAATTCTTCAAAACTACGCAACCGATTTTCATGCGGTTTTCTCTAATAGATAGAGTGATTAAAGAGGAAGGTTTATATGTATAATAACAAACATTAAATAGCGGAGAAATACTGTTATTCCGTGCGAAGCCGGAGCGGGTCGCTAGTTGTACAATGAAACTGCCAGAACTTGTCCATTAGACGGAAGTTTTGAGCCCGTCATTTGATGCTTTAGGTCCCCTAATTGAAAATATACCCTTTTTATAACTGCGTAAGTCTAGTGACATGTTGGCTGTTTGAAAACAATGATTCGATCACTAAATAACTAGATATCACAAGCACATCGACGAGTTAGATCGCGTTAGTCTTAGAGAGCAAGTATGACATACATTCAAATGTAAGTCGGCACGGGTTACCGTGGTCCTACCATCATAAAATTTTATTTATAATAGTTTTGGACCAAAAGGAAAAAAATAGGCGGGTATGCGTTAAAAAAAAATGACTTTGATTTTTTTGGGACACCCTACTATACATATAATAAATCTGTAAAAAAAGTGTGTCTGTACATTGAATATATTAAAAAAATAATAATTGGGTGGGGTTTAGAAACAGTAATGGAGCACAAATCCAAAAAAAAAAATTTGTCTGTATGTCTGTATGTCTGTTTGTTTGTACACGCTAATCTTCGGAACTACTGAACGGATTTCAATGATTTTTTCTTTGTTGTATCAGTATTAAGCCTGGTCAACATATAGGCTATAATTTATCTTCGAAACTTGAAGACCTGATGCAGAACACCAACAGACCAACAAAACTATAAGAAATGGTGCCATGGCAAAAATTGTTTCATGTGATGAGCATTTTCAGCTGAGATAATAAATTTGAAGATCTGGAACACCTTATGTAGAACCCCAAGAGCCCAGCTTCTCTGTACCATATACAGGTATGACGTTTTAGCAAAAGTTGTTCAATTTGATAAGCACTTTCTATTGCCTTATACAAATTGAAGATCTAAAACACCTGATGTGGAACTCCAGGGTCCCAGCTAGACTATAGCATATAGAGGTATGACGTTTCAGCAAAAGTTGTTCAATCTGATAAGCACTCTCTGTTGACTTATAAAAATTGAAGATGTAAAACACCTGATGTGGAACTTCAAGAGCAATACTACACTGTCTTAAAATGTATAGAAATGAATGTTATGAAATAGGAATGGTGAATTAAAAAAAGTAATTAGTCCGTCTTTTAGATAACCCTAAAATAATGGACACGTATTTTTTCTTTTCTTCTTCTCACAAACAAATAATAACGAAGATATAACACGCTTGAATTTTGTGTTAAGTCACTGCTTAGTACAAATTTTACATACCCAGACGTGGCGTCACGAGCCCCCACTCTCCGAATTTGTTGCGTTATATGTTATTATTATTTTGTATGTCTCTTCCAGACCTCGGGACTACAGAGTTCCGAATTTTCGGCAGGAAAACGTGGGGCCGAAGCCAACACGCTGAAGCCCTTTTGAGACAACTTTAATGAAATGGTGACACAAAACCGACGATTATCCCTTTATACACTATAGAAATGTACTCAAGGACTATCCCCGTAGGGCACGCCACCATCGTGGCGGTAAGTCCCCTCTTTGAGGAGTGGCTCGGGAGGAGTCACGGCGCCCTCACGTACCGCATGACGCAGGTCCTCACCGGACACGGTTGTTTCGGGAGGTACCTGCACCGCATCGGTCGTGAGGAGGCGCCCGGGTGTCACCATTGTGCGGACAGCCCCGAGGACACGGTGGACCACACAGTCCAGGTGTGCCCCGCATGGGAAGGGCACCGCCGGGTCCTCGTCGAAGCTTTGGGCGGCGGCGACCTCTCGCGTCCGGCCCTGGTTCAGGCCATGGTCCGGGGCGAGAGGGAATGGGATGCCGTCGCCTCCTTCTGCGAAGCGGTCATGCTCGAGAAGGAGGAGGCGGAACGCCAGAGAGTTCGCACCTCTCATCCCGGCCGCCGCGCTGGACCAGGTAGACACCATGGGCGCCGGGTGTCGCGAGATGACTCCCGGCCACCGTAGGCGTGGGTCTGTGGGCGGTGAGTTCGGGTGGCTCATCGTCCCTCTGTCTTTCTAGACGACAGACCCGTGTCGACGGCGCGCGTTGTTCCACGCGCTCCTCAAAGAGATGTCAGCAACCCCAGCGGGGCCCAGCAGGGCCAAGGCCTGCCGGGGCTGCGGGTTGTTCGAAAGAGATACCGCGGCCCTGGTACATAAAATGCCTATGACGGAACACGACGATTTTAGTCAGTAAGAGTCTGACACTCCCTCACCGCTGCTAACCCACAGCGGGAGGGGTCATTTGATGATTTTACGTCGCTAAAAAAAAAAAAAAAAAAGGACTATCCCCGTTTCAGTGCTAAACTGTTGCTACCTATGGATGAAAACTACTTGGGCTATTGTGATTGAGATGCTAATGGACTAGGAATGGGGAAACTACGCGAACTATGGATACCTGCCGATGACAATGTATTAGATACATGTAAAAAATGGCAGGTGGAGACTTAGACTCAGACCCCCGGGAATCAGTAACTGAATAGCAACAAGAGGGCAACAGGGACATCATGAACGACTGAAGTGTGAGGATACCCTGGGCGGATTTTAAACGCAGATTACGCGCTCCCTGTGGGTCACTTACCACGAGGCACCTATCCTCCGAGCAGGGCTACTAACCCTGCTCCAGCGACTCCACTCTGGACGGCCAAGCCAAGCCAGAGGCGTGAGACCTTCTACCGTCATGGTTCACTCCGACCGGCCGGAGATTGGGGACAGTATACTCTCCTTGGAGGACTCAGTATATATAGCCCCGCGGGGTCGCTACTCTCCGTCTGATGACGTCAGATGTCCTGCGGTGCTTATATCTCATTATTATTGTCGTTATTATCTCAAGAGCCTTTATCCCAATTATGTTAGGGTCGACTTCCAGTCACGATGCAACTGAGTACCAGTGTTTTACAAGGAGCGACTGCCCATCTGACCTCCACAACCCGGTTACCCGCTCAACCCAACACCCCTTGGTAAAACTGGTCAGACTTACTGGCTTCTGACTACCCATAACGACTGCCAAGACTGTTCAATGACAGCCGGAACCTACAGTTTAACATCCCCTCTAAATAACGGTCATTGGTATCCAAAATATACGTAGAAAGAAAATACGAACTCAGAAAAGTTGCATTAGCAGGTATTTGCCAGATCTGGAATCAAAGACGCACGCTCATACTTGAGAGATTGGTTCTCTACCCACTAAACCACCACGACTTCCACTAAGTCATCACGACTTTGTCATCTCAGTAACATTTAATGTTTTTTACATAATAATACGTGTAATATTTTTGCCACACACATCTTAAATGCGGACTAATTAGAATCACTACTCTTATCCCTATGGTCACGTCTATTGCTGTTCAGTTCTCAGCGTTTCGTTTAGGTAGTCTGCTGTGCTTTTGCCGTTGAAGTACAAAAATTAAATTTATGGTACGTTTCTGTTGTAATGGTTATGCGTACCTATTCCGTTGTTTTCAAGTCAACGGGCCCTTAAAATTCAATATCAGACGATACAGATCTTTGATTTTGCTGACCCCGTAGTCGCTGGCATAAGGGACAGGATCCGCGTACGAAGTCGCGGGTAGAAGCTATCATAAATAAGCTGGAAGTACCTCCAAGCGGTGAAGGCGGTAATAGTTTAGGATAGACTTTCAATGGTGATGGTATATCATCGTCAATTTTACCCTTTTACTACAAAACTTTATAGAATGAATGTTCGAGTTTTAATGCTATTTGAGTGTTGTATTATTTTCCATTTATCTTCGTGACAGGGTAGCTTACTCAGTAACGCGGGGGCGAGGGGGCAGTCAGCTAGATTTTAAATGATCAGGTATCTTCTTCACAATGAAACTATTACCATGGCTAGAAAGAGGTCGAACTAAGAAAATGCGGACTAATTAGAATCACTACTTTTATCCCTATGGTCACGCCTATTGCGCTTAAGTTCTTGTCGTTGACGTACAAAAGTTAAATATGTGGAACGTTTCGAATGATTTTGCGTATTCCGTTTTCCCATCAACGGGCCCTTAAAATTCAACATCAGACGATTCAAATATCTTCGATTTTGCTGACCCCGTAGTCGCTGGCATAAGGGACAGGATCCGCGTACGAAGTCGCGGGCAGAAGCTAGTACCTAATAAAACTACATTAAAACTGTAGTCATTGAACACTTAGGTATTAGGCATATGAGGCGGTAAAAATTGTCTACCTACCGAAAACTATTAAGAATTTTTATAGAGGTAATATGTAGTTTTGTTGAAATGAATAGTGTCACTTAATGTTTTTCTCTAAGTTAATTACATAATTTAGTCAAAAAAATTTTGTTGGTTGCAAACTTACCGTAACGTTTAATTCCTGCGATATTTGCAAAATGTTTCGTCCTAGATTATGAAGAACCAATATTTGGTTCATCTCTTCCCTGGATAAATTTCGAGGCATCCTTAAATTCTTTGTAACAGATGAATCATAAAGGGAGTCAATATTTTGTATATAAGTCCAAACAACACAGCACAAGTCGACGAGAAGGAAATCTAAAGTCCAAAAACACAGCATGGGTCATCAAGTAGGCAATCAGCAGTCCAAAAACAAAGCAAGGGTCAATTCGATTCAGCAATAAACAGTCCACAATCACAGCACAGGTCAACGTAAATAGGATACTAAAAAAAACAAACGCGTTGACAATAGGCACGGGCGAAATGCAAATTGCAACTAATTAAACAAACACCTTTTTTCTTTTACTCTTTTAAAATTCCGGTAAACTATTTAGCGGTTATACGCTATTTAGAACTCTATACTAGTATCCATAAGGGTTATTATTTCAATGATAAGTATAGAGAGTAAAGCCCTTACGAAACGTATCGTTTGCAAAGCATGGATCCAACGCGTAGGTACACGCTATTTAGAACTCTATTTGTACTACTTAAGGGTCGTTATTTGAATAACAAATATGGAACGTATTATGCTTGTGTGCGTGAGAGAGTCGTTTAAAGGATTTTTTAAGAAAAGTGTATCACCGGACTTGTCCGTGTTTGTACCTGTGAGTAACTTGTCGACTATTTGTGTATTGAGAATTTATGGTACTTTTCACTTTTCTGAAGAATAAGGCTCTTTCAGTCTCGTTCAATCCTGTCCCTTATGCCAGCGACTACGGGGTCAGCAAAATCGAAGATATTTGAATCGTCTGATGTTGAATTTTAAGGGCCCGTTGATGGGAAAACGGAATACTCAAAATCATTCGAAACGTTCCACATATTTAACTTTTGTACGTCAACGACAAGAACTTAAGCGCAATAGGCGTGACCATAGGGATAAAAGTAGTGATTCTAATTAGTCCGCATTTTCTTAGTTCGACCTCTTTCTAGCCATGGTAATAGTTTCATTGTGAAGAAGATACCTGATCAATTAAAATCTAGCTGACTGCCCCCTCGCCCCCGCGTTACTGAGTAAGCTACCCTGTCACGAAGATAAATGGAAAATAATACAACACTCAAATAGCATTAAAACTCGAACATTCATTCTATAAAGTTTTGTAGTAAAAGGGTAAAATTGACGATGATATACCATCACCATTGAAAGTCTATCCTAAACTATTACCGCCTTCACCGCTTGGAGGTACTTCCAGCTTATTTATGATAGCTTCTGCCCGCGACTTCGTACGCGGATCCTGTCCCTTATGCCAGCGACTACGGGGTCAGCAAAATCAAAGATCTGTATCGTCTGATATTGAATTTTAAGGGCCCGTTGACTTGAAAACAACGGAATAGGTACGCATAGCCATTACAACAGAAACGTACCATAAATTTAATTTTTGTACTTCAACGGCAAAAGCACAGCAGACTACCTAAACGAATCGCTGAGAACTGAACAGCAATAGACGTGACCATAGGGATAAGAGTAGTGATTCTAATTAGTCCGCATTTAAGATGTGTGTGGCAAAAATATCATCATCCTCCATCCTCCGAGCCTTTTCCCAATCACGTTGGGGTCGGCTTCCAGTCTAACCGGATTCAGCTGAGTACCAGTGCTTTACAAGAAGCGACTGCCTATCTGACCTCCTCCACCCAGTAACCCGGGCAACCCGATACCCCTTGGTTAGACTGGTGTCATACTTTCTGGCTTCTGACTACCCGTAACGACTGCCAAGGATGTTCACTGACAGCCGGGACCTACAGTTTAACGTGCCATCCGAAACACAGTCAATGGTGTCTAAGATATACTTAGAAAGTACATACAAACTTAGAAAAGTTGCATTGGTACTTGCCTGACCTGGGATCGACCCCGCGCCCTCATACTTGAGGTTGGTCCTTTACCCACTAGGCCACCACGACGTTTTGTGTGGCAAAAATATTACACGTATTATTATGTAAAAAACATTAAATGTTACTGAGATGACAAAGTCGTGATGACTTAGTGGAAGTCGTGGTGGTTTAGTGGGTAGAGAACCAATCTCTCAAGTATGAGCGTGCGTCTTTGATTCCAGATCTGGCAAATACCTGCTAATGCAACTTTTCTAAGTTCGTATTTTCTTTCTACGTATAATTTGGATACCAATGACCGTTATTTAGAGGAGATGTTAAACTGTAGGTTCCGGCTGTCATTGAACAGTCATGGCAGTCGTTATGGGTAGTCGGAAGCCAGTAAGTCTGACCAGTTTTACCAAGGGGTATTGGGTTGAGCGGGTAACCGGGTTGTGGAGGTCAGATGGGCAGTCGCTCCTTGTAAAACACTGGTACTCAGTTGCATCGTGACTGGAAGTCGACCCTAACATAATTGGGATAAAGGCTCTTGAGATAATAACGACAATAATAATGAGATATAAGCACCGCAGGACATCTGACGTCATCAGACGGAGAGTAGCGACCCCGCGGGGCTATATATACTGAGTCCTCCAAGGAGAGTATACTGTCCCCAATCTCCGGCCGGTCGGAGTGAACCATGACGGTAGTAGGTCTCACGCCTCTGGCTTGGCTTGGCCGTCCAGAGTGGAGTCGCTGGAGCAGGGTTAGTAGCCCTGCTCGGAGGATAGGTGCCTCGTGGTAAGTGACCCACAGGGAACGCGTAATCTGCGTTTAAAATCCGCCGAGGTATCCTCACACTTCAGTCGTTCATGATGTCCCTGTTGCCCTCTTGTTGCTATTCAGTTACTGATTCCCGGGGGTCTGAGTCTAAGTCTCCACCTGCCATTTTTTACATGTATCTAATACATTGTCATCGGCAGGTATCCATAGTTCGCGTAGTTTCCCCATTCCTAGTCCATTAGCATCTCAATCACAATAGCCCAAGTAGTTTTCATCCATAGGTAGCAACAGTTTAGCACTGAAACGGGGATAGTCCTTGAGTACATTTCTATAGTGTATAAAGGGATAATCGTCGGTTTTGTGTCACCATTTCATTAAAGTTGTCTCAAAAGGGCTTCAGCGTGTTGGCTTCGGCCCCACGTTTTCCTGCCGAAAATTCGGAACTCTGTAGTCCCGAGGTCTGGAAGAGACATACAAAATAATAATAACATATAACGCAACAAATTCGGAGAGTGGGGGCTCGTGACGCCACGTCTGGGTATGTAAAATTTGTACTAAGCAGTGACTTAACACAAAATTCAAGCGTGTTATATCTTCGTTATTATTTGTTTGTGAGAAGAAGAAAAGAAAAAATACGTGTCCATTATTTTAGGGTTATCTAAAAGACGGACTAATTACTTTTTTTAATTCACCATTCCTATTTCATAACATTCATTTCTATACATTTTAAGACAGTGTAGTATTGCTCTTGAAGTTCCACATCAGGTGTTTTACATCTTCAATTTTTATAAGTCAACAGAGAGTGCTTATTAGATTGAACAACTTTTTCTGAAACGTCATACCTCTATATGCTATAGTCTAGCTGGGACCCTGGAGTTCCACATCAGGTGTTTTAGATCTTCAATTTGTATAAGGCAATAGAAAGTGCTTATCAAACGTTAACAAATTGTATAAAATATTATAAACTCACCTGTGTTCTGCGAGAGCACTGAGTTTATTTTTCAACGAAATACTACAGCGGTTGGTTAGACCAACCTTCTCGGGCGGAAAACAAGACGCCAATGACGAACTGTGGCCGCCGAGAACACTAGTCGCCTCCTGCCTGGTGGGGAGTGAAACTGGTCGGTGTGCGAGAGAGATACAAGATATGGGGTAGAAAAGGACGGAGATAAAAGCGGAAAACACGTAGGTGCCTATCTCAAACTAGTAAGCTTCAAATAACGGTCAAGAATTTAATGATACGATAATGAATCCTCGAAAATGAGGAATTCCCGAGGGATGACGTACAATTTGTTTTATCGTCTTAACTGTTTTTTTTACATCTACTTATCCTGAAATAACTATAATTCAATGAATTACTAATTGGTATAAGTATTAGTCAAGTTATTTAGTTCTTGAGGTATGCGATAGATGGCGCTGGGTGTTTTTAAAACGTAGTAACGATGTGTTTTTAAAATACGTAAGAAGTGGAATGATAGCTTTTTAAAACGTGGTGACGTTGTTTTTTTTAAGATACGTAAGAAGTGCAATGATATCTCGCGCTTTAACCTGTAGCTCATTGTTCAACCGCGAGCTTCCCGATAGCTCGATAGATGGCATTGTGCTTTTCTGTATCGCGGTGTTAAGGTTCGCCGCGAATTAGTCTTAAGGTGTTTTGAAATCAGTGGGGCCCAGTAGGGCCAGGGCCAGCCGGGGCTGCGGGTTGTTCGAAAGAGATACCGCGGCCCTGGTATATAAAAGGCCTAGGACGGAACACGACGATTTTAGTCAGTAAGAGTCTGACACTCCCTCACCGCTGCTAACCCACAGCGGGAGGGGTCATTTGATGATTTTACGTCGCTAAAAAAAAAAAGGTGTTTTGAAATAAATATTTTTTTTGTACTCGCTCTGGAAGCAGTGTCTAACACTCATACACTTATTCGGTGCACTTTTCGACTCATTTACTTGCTGTTTTATCTTTATTCACTGATTTTCGCTTTTTTCGGTTCCTACCATTTTACATTGAATTGTGTATTTTATAGATTTTAGGTTTTAAGCAGTAGCTGTATAATAGTTAGGTTTAGTTAGTTTAGTGCTTTTTTTCTAGGTAGATATCTAAAGTAGTTATTGTTTTTTCGATAGGTTAGGTTAGGTTAGGTTAGTTTTCGACGACTGGCTCGGGAGAAGGCACGGCTCCCTGTCGTTCAGGGTGACGCAGGTGCTGTCGGGGCACGGCTGCTTCGGCAAGTACCTGTGTCGCATAGGCAGGGAGCCGGACGCTCGGTGCCACCACTGCGTCCATGGCGGGGAGGACACGGCGCAACACACGTTCGTTCAGTGTGTTGCTTGGGAGGAGCAGCGCCGTGTCCTCACAAATGAAGTAGGAGGCGATCTGTCGCTGCCGGCCGTGGTACGGAAGATGGTCGGCAGCGCAGAGTCGTGGGACGCAGTGGTGTCCTTCTGCGAGGACGTGATGTCGCAGAAGGAAGCTGCGGAACGGGAGAGGGAGATTTCAACTGCCGATCCCGCCCGCAGCAGGCGCTCCGGGCGCCGGAGGAGGGCAGACAACGCCCTCTTCCGCCCCCCATGAACGGGTCCAGGGGCGAAGGACTTGGGGAAGTCCCCGCCCCCTATTCAACGGACCCGAGGCGGAGGCGCGCGCGGGTGTCGACGCGCGCCTCTGAGGCGTTGCACGGGGGAGTTTAACACCTCACCCCCCCGTGCCCGAGGCGAGGCCCGCAAGGCGGGCCAGCACCAGTGCGGGGCTGCGGAAGAATCTGGATTCCCGCGGCCCCGCGCCCACGTGTAAGGAGGACACAGGGGGGTTTTAGCCGGTAAGAGTCCGGCACACCCCTCCGCCTCTCCCCAGGCGGAGGAAGTCCATGAGGATTTCCCCCCGAGGAAAAAAAAAAAAAAAAAAAAAGGTTAGGTTAGTTTAGTTTTGTTCGTGGTTTAGATTGTTATAGTTTAGTTTGGGATTTTACTTTAGTTTAGGTTTATAGTTTACTAGCTTTCCGCCCGCGGCTTCGCCCGCGTGGAATTCGGTTATATTGCGGTATAAATCATCCAGCGTTACATCGCGCTTCCTAGATTTTTCCGTGGGAATGAGAAGTTTTCTTATAGTTGTGATTTATACCGCAATATAACCGAATTCCACGCGGGCGAAGCCGCGGGCGGAAAGCTAGTACATATTATAATTGCCAGGAAAGATAAAGAAATCGATAAAAAAAAAAATCGGTAAAAAAACTTTTAAGTTAAACGGTTTTATCTTATGTGCACTGAAAACTAGAAAATAAAAAAACTGTTACTTACCTATAAACCTACATAGGTGGTCCCGGTCATATTAGACTAAAATAAAAACGTGGGGCCCATTACCTAACTATTGCTGTAATACTTTCTTCTAGAGGTATAATAGGTGTGGATTTCTACTTACTATAATCGTAACTGGAGATTTTGACAATCAATAATCAGCCGTAGCGGCTTCACCAGCGAACGCCGAGCTCACGATCTACCAAAGTATAAAGATATGCTTTGCCATAGGTAGGATTTCAGAGGGCCCCCACGTTTTTATTTTAGTCTAATATGACCGGGACCACCTATGTAGGTTTATAGGTAAGTAACAGTTTTTTTATTTTCTAGTTTTCAGTGCACATAAGATAAAACCGTTTAACTTAAAAGTTTTTTTACCGATTTTTTATTTTCTAGTTTTTAGTATTTAATGAAAATGCCTACCGAATATTCCTCATTCTATATATGGGTCAGCAGCGGTGAGGGAGTGCCAGACTCTTACTGACTAAAAACCGTTGTGTTTCGTCGTAGGCCTTTTATGTACCAGGACAATCCCGCAGCCCAGGCAGGCCTTGGCCCTGTTGGGCCCCGCTGGGATTGCTGACAGTATTCTACTTGAGTAGCCCTTTCATTTGATACCCATATTGAGGGGGTTGTGCAAAAAATATGTAATCCGCCATTTTGTACCGGCGGCCATCTTGGATTTACAATGTTATTGATATTAGGATATTGTATTGTCATCGGAATTAAAGGTTTGTACCAAATTTCAGATCAATCTGACAACAGCAAGGTACTTAAATTTGAATTACTAAATTTGACCCAAGAATAAATAATAAAACAAACAGGGTAAGCTAAATAAAACCGTTTAAAAAAAAAACAATCTACGGTAGCGATTCTGCCAATTTCCTATGGATGTGGTCGCGTAATTTCTTTTTGAATGTATAACGACTGTTAACCATCCTGACCTCCAGAGGTAGCTCATTCCAGAGAAGAATAGATTTATTTTTATTTATTTATTTATTTACAAATTTTTGTACACACACATAATAGAGAAAGATGACAGGAAAGAAAGAATTTACAAAGGTAATGCTTATTTCTTAAGAAATCTCTTCCAGCATACCTGCGAAAGGAAAAAGAGAATAAAAGAGATGTAGACAGTGTGTAAAAAAAGCAAAGGAAACAGAAATTAAAATGGAAGAAAACAGCTATATATATTGTATAATACCAACATAAACAATACGTAAATAATGAATATATACCTACTAAATAATATATACCCAAAAATAAAATAATATATACCTAGATATATATATAAATAAATAAAATAACTATGATGCAATTTTAACAAAGAAGGAAGAGTGAATGATATCTGACCGGTGAGCAGGGCAGTGAAGAAGACGATTATTAGAGGAGCGGAGATTTTTGCTATGTTGAGAACATATATGTTGATCGAGATGACGCGCAGAGCGGACTTTGAGAGTGGACTGCCAAAGTTGTGAATTCTCTGACGTGTCATCGTGGTGTAGCAATTGGTTTCACGGCATACGGGTATGTCGCTACTCACGGGGAGGGCCCGAGTACAGGGAGAATGTAGAATAGAGAAAAGAGTAGTTTGTGGCCGTTGGTGAACCTGGTAGTCAGGCTGGCCGACAGGTAGGTAGGTAGGGGTCCAAATAAAGTACACAATTTGGTAGAAATTGAGACTTTATTTAAGCCAACTTCTGTTGCCCTAACCACGAATAGATCTTGAGGTAGACGGTACACTGGGAACACTGGCCTGAACCGTGGTGTAGCTCCGAAGGCGGCCCAGCTCCTTCCCAGGTTGCACTTCCAGGTCTCCAGCAGGACCCAGGTAGTTCCAGACAGGATCAGGTCTGGTCTTTCACTCGCCGCCAGGTAGAAAGTTGCGTAGCAAGGGGTTAAAGAGGAACGTAGACACAACTCGAACATAGAAAAATCCTGGAAGCGCAGAGACAAGGCTAGCATTAGCAGAGCTTGGGCCACGTTGCCGGGTCCAAAGGTCACAGTGTCCCAGCAAACAAAGTGAACTAAGAACAGCTGCTTTAGACAGAAAGAACATCGGCCAATTATGACCTGACTAAAATGTGCAACGACCACTAATGATTGTTCCGTCAAAAAATAGTAACCTATGCGCATAGTTAATTACGGTGTCCAGCTTATTTTATACGAGCCGGGCAAATAATTTAGCTTTAAGGTGTGAATCTCATTTTTTTACTATTTTTTGTAGGTTTTGAACGCATCTAAACCTCTTCCCGTTTTTATCTGTGGTTCACGTTTCATCCTAACACCAAAGTAACATTACCATTATGCGTTCAACTTTTTAAATTGTAGATTATATTGCAGGTTTTTATTTACTTTTGTAATGCATTATCTTGCCGTGTAGCGACGGCTTAAGAATACATATGTCGCTACCCCTTCTTCCAGTGGGTGTCGTAGAAGTCGACTAATGGAGACAATTGCACCGAACACCAGTGCGAGAGAAGGAAAACTCGAAAAAAAACCCTCTATCAACCCGTCTGGCCAGCGTGATAGCAGTAGGCTAAATACCTCCATGAGCAGCACAAAAAAGCCACGGCCCCTAGTTCCCGGCAGTCCCGCTATTCCCGATCACGGTGGCGACCGTGGTTACGGCGGGGCAGGGGGTGCGAAGAATCTCCGGGTTACGGGAGGCCACCAAACAAAACTGACTCTGGCGACGTACAACGGCCGCACGCTACGGCTTGACTCGCATCTGGCGCAACTCGAGGTGGAACTTGGGAAGATTAGGTGGCACATATTAGGGTTATGTGAAGTTCGAAGAGAGGGGGAGGACACCATAACCCTCGAATCAGGTCACCTAATGTACTTCCGAGAGGGAGACCAACAATCCCAAGGTGGCGTTGGGTTTCTGGTTAATAAGTCCCTAGCTGATAACGTTGTGGAGGTGTCTAGTGTGTCGAATAGGGTAGCGTACCTTATCATAAAGCTCACCGACAGGTATAGCCTCAAGGTAGTGCAAGTGTACGCACCGACCTCGACACATTCAGACGATGAAGTGGAGGATATGTTTGATGATATATCAAGGGCCCTCCACTTCACTACAAAGACCCATTACACCGTTGTCATGGGGGACTTTAACGCTAAAGTGGGAGTACAGATTTGCGGCGAATCGGCAGTAGGATCCCATGGATTTGGAAGCAGGAATCATAAGGGGCAAATGCTCGTCAACTTCCTCGAACGCGAGGGGCTCTTTTTGATGAACTCCTTTTTCAAAAAGCAGCCCCAAAGGAAGTGGACGTGGCAAAGCCCCGACACTATGACTAAAAATGAGATTGACTTCATCATGACGAACAAGAAGCACATATTCAGAGACGTCTCCGTGATCAATAGGTTTAATACCGGTAGCGATCACCGACTTGTCCGAGGCTCTCTGAATATCAACTTCAAGGCCGAACGTTTCCGTCTGATGAAGGCCAGGCTCCGACCAACACTGCTCCAAACCATGACAGGATCCGAAACGTTCCAGTCAAATTTGGAGAACCGATTTGCCGCCGTGGAAACCACAACAGACGTTAACCAGAACCACGAATATGTGGTTCGGATCCTCAGGGAGGAAGGTTCGAGATTCTGTAACATGCAGCGTAAGGGCAAGAAATCAAAGCTTTCGGAAGAGACATTAGGGCTTATGAAGAAACGACGTGAAAACCCGCCTGTCACTTCGTCAGCTAAGCGGGCTCTAAACCAAGAGATCAACAAGCACGTACGACGCGACCTCCGGTGCTCCAATACTCTTGCCATTGAAAGAGCAATTGAGCTGAATCGGGGGTCAAAGGTGTTCGTACAATCTCTTGGAAGAAGCCACTTGACGAAGCTGACCACAAAAAGTGGAGAAGTCGTTTCTTCGGTGCCGGCAGTCCTTTCGGAAGTGGAAAATTTCTATGGCCGGTTATACGCATCGCATGCATCTCGACCTGATCCCGGGAATGAGGATTCTAGAGCCACATTAACACGCCATTTCACCGAAGACCTGCCAGAAGTCAGCAGTGGCGAAATCGAGATCGCTCTGAGACAGCTCAAAAATGGAAAAGCCCCTGGCGAGGATGGCATTACAACAGAGCTTTTAAAAGGAGGAGGTAAGCCCGTACTGGGGGAGCTCCAGAAGCTTTTTAATGCCGTCCTGTTTGAAGGGAGAACTCCAGAGGCGTGGAGTAGGAGTGTTGTCGTCCTGTTCTTCAAAAAGGGAGACAAAACCCAGTTGAAGAACTATCGACCCATTTCCCTCCTAAGCCACGTCTATAAGCTGTTCTCAAGAGTGATCACGAACCGACTTGCGCGAAGACTCGACGAATTCCAACCACCGGAGCAGGCTGGGTTTCGGAGCGGATACGGCACCATAGACCACATCCACACAGTGCGGCAGATTATACAGAAGACCGAGGAGTATAATCAGCCCCTGTGTCTAGCATTTGTGGACTATGAGAAGGCCTTTGACTCGGTTGAAATCTGGTCTGTTCTGGAGTCCCTGCAGCGTTGTCAAGTAGATTGGCGATACATCCAAGTGATGAGATGTCTCTACAAAGCCGCTACAATGTCCGTCCAAGTACAGAATCAGCAAACAAGGCCCATACCGTTGCATCGAGGAGTGAGACAAGGGGATGTTATTTCCCCGAAACTGTTCACTAATGCAATGGAGGATATGTTCAAGACGCTGAACTGGAAAGGACGCGGCATCAACATCAATGGCGAACGCATCTCTCACTTGAGATTTGCTGACGATATCGTCATCATGGCGGAAACGCTGCAGGACCTACAACAGATGCTTAACGACCTGGCTGAATCTTCTCTACGCATCGGCCTACGGATGAACTTGGACAAAACCAAGGTCATGTTCAATGAACATGTTCTACTGGAACCGATTGCGATACACGGCGCCGTTCTCGAAGTTGTTCGGAAATATGTATACCTCGGGCAGACATTGCAGTTAGGTAGAAACAACTTTGAGGACGAGGTGAATAGGAGAATTCAGTTGGGTTGGGCTGCATTTGGGAAGCTACGTCGAGTCCTAACATCGTCGATTCCACAGTGCCTAAAGACAAAAGTCTTCAATCAGTTCGTCCTACCTGTCATGACTTACGGAGCCGAAACGTGGACACTGACGGTACGGCTGGTCCACAAGTTTAAAGTCGCTCAGCGGGCTATGGAAAGAGCTATGCTCGGCGTTTCTCTGAGGGATCGCATCAGAAATGAGGTAATCCGTCAGAGAACCAAGGTCATCGACATAGCCTACCGAATCAGCAAGCTGAAGTGGCAGTGGGCTGGCCATATTAGCCGAAGAACCGATAACCGTTGGGGTAAACGAGTTCTAGAGCGGAGACCGCGCCTCGGCAAACGTAGTGTAGGACGTCCTCAGGCACGGTGGAGTGATGACTTGCGCAAGACGGCTGGCAGGAGCTGGATGCGAGAAGCCGAAAATCGATCTCAGTGGCGTGCACTTGGAGAGGCCTATGTCCAGCAGTGGACTGCGATAGGCTGATGATGATGATGAATGCATTATCAATAACATCATTTTTAGAAGGGGATATAAATTAAATATACCAAAACGAATTGCAAATAATATGTTGGCAGTAAGTATAGAATGCATTAAAACGTGGAACGGAACGTTTTGTGACATGACAGCTGAGCTGTCAAAGCATTTACCGCGCAGTCCTTCGTGTCTCTTGCGTCGATGCGTACTGTGCGATTTCTTGTAGTTTTTGTGTGTTATTTGTGATTTGGCTATTGTTACGGACTTCGACTGATCTTTCAACTCCTGACGACCCTCTGCTTTTGATTCCTGGACACCGATACCACTTACACCTGACGACCCTCTGCTATTGATTCCTGGTCACCGATTTCGTCTCGAAATACGATGATGAACTCGAACAAGCGAGCAACTCGTCAACGTTTACAGTGTATAAATTGCAATATCGTTGTTGATACACTCCGTCGCTTCAACATCTTGGAACTTGACACCCGAGTCATATCGTTAATCAGCAATTGGATCGCCCCAATACTTGTAAGTACTTTTCTCACAAGATATAGTACAGTATGCTATGACAGTATTACAATATAAGGTCAGTGGGTCGTCTTAGGGGCGGAGTTAAATCAAATGTGGGGTTTAAAATGCTCATTGTTTAGTATAACATGGGTACCAAGTGAACTTCAGCTTAACCTCGCACATCAATATGTGCGAAGTTAAGCTGTGTTTGTCGCAATCGCAGTCTGTGGATTTTCATTACTCATTTAGACTCCTTTGTGCCTTGGTGAGATTGTAAAGCTTTTGGCCCTGTTCATGTAAAATACTGATATTCTGCGGCACAAGGTTTTACTACAAACTAACCTCAACATAGGAAGAAACTAGATAGATATTTTTTACTTTCCTATTAGTAAATATATTTAATCCTTTTCAGGTAACTGAAGAAGATTATACACTCTTTTGCAAAAAAAACGGGCACCTATGCGAAATCTTAGTTTTAAGGACTTTACGTGTATTTCAAAGGGTTTTTATGATTGTAGCATGTTTCTAGCATCACAAGAGTTAGCCGAGGATGCGTGAGAGTGTATTCTAAATTTGAATTTTGTACAATTGCTAAGAAATTCGTTACACCTTGTTTTGGACTAATTGTTAGCAGAAAGTTCGTCGGTGTTTTGAAAAGTTTTTGAAGTGATTTTCAGAAAAATGATTATGCAGTTTTAATTAATGATTAATGTACTTTTTTATTATATCAAAACATTTTTGAAAAACTATGCGTATTTGATAAAATTGTCACCTGCTCTAAACGGGCTATACTGATGATTGATGACAATGTTAAGAGTTTCGGTATTTGAGTGTAAAGCGTTGTATTGTTTAGATATTGTACCCACGTGTTTTGAAATATCGCTTTTTCATAAATAAACACTATTTAGAAGAGTATCAGTACCTTTGGCGCGTCAAAACCAATTTAAAGTAAGCAGTGCCGATCACAACTCGTCTCCTATCGCACTTTGCCATTAAAAAAATACCAAATTTTGCAATAAATGTTATAATTAACCACATGAAAAATGATGAGGAGGGTTAAAGCTATCTAAAAAGTCAAATTATTTCCGCGTTGAAGCTCTCGATAACTCCATAGGTATCGGGTTACTCAACGATGATTTAGCTGAAAGGGAGTCAAGAATTCAAAATTATTGGCCAAACGTATGGTTCTTAAGAAATGAGCAGATAGCCAATTATTGTTATGATTTAAGCAAGAAAGTGCTGTAGATGCCAGGAAATCTCATTGTAGGCAAGTTTATTTAATAAAATGTCCGTGGGATGAAAACACGCTATTTGAACGCTCAGACTCATAGATCTTCAGAGGTCTACGGAGTTTCCCAAGAGACGAGGTTGTTTAAAAATCAGTGATTACGAGACCTTAAGACCTCGTGCTCACAGTCTATGTGCTATTTTCTATATTTTGTAGAATTTCAAGACTTTTAAAAATGTCAAAGTCTGATAGGAGACGAGTTTTGATCGGCACTGCTTACTTTAAATTGGTTTTGTCGCAGCTCAAAGTACTGATACTCTTCTAAATAGTGTTTATTTATGAAAAAGCGATATTTCAAAACACGTGGGTACAATATCTAAACAATAGAACGCTTTACACTAAAATACCGAAACTCTTAACATTGCCATCAACCATCAGTATATCCCATTTCGAGCAGGTGAAAATTTTATCAAATACGCATAGTTTTTCAAAAGTGTTTTGATCCAACAAAAAAGTACATTAATCATTAATTAAAACTGCATTATCATTTTTCTGAAAATCACTTCAAAAACTTTTCGAAACACCGACGAACTTTCTGCTAGCAATTAGTCCAAAACAAGGTTTAACCAATTTCTTAGCAATGGTACAAAATTCAAATTTAGAATACACTCTCACGCATGCTCGGCTAACTCTTTTGATGCTAGAAACATACTAAAATCATTAAAACCCTTTGAAATACACGTAAAGTCCTTAAAACTAAGATTTCGCATAGGTGCCCGCTTTTTTTGCAAAAGAGTTTATTTGTGAGGCATGTCGGGATATTGCAATGCATGCAGTTAATGAAGCATTAGGCCTCGACAACCAAGGTGATCAACAGCCATCTGGATCCTCTCTCCAAGGTGAACAACAAGCATCTGGATCCTCTCACCAAGGCCATAGACAAGTGTGTGTTCTTTGTGGTCTATCCATATTGAGGCGACGAAGTGACCTTATCCGGAAAGAAAATGCCTCTGATTTTGATAGAAATATTACCAGCATCATTGAATCCAGGATTGCACCACGTTAGGTCAGTGCACTAGTAACCATGAGTGGCTCTGTGATTCAGCACTTAATAATTCTTATTCATCGATTAGCTCATGTATCTTATTGGGTTTTATATTATTTTTTTATAGATAATATCAACTGATCGTGTTTGTCACCCATGTTGGCTGAGATGTAGACGATCTGCACTTCGGACACAGCAAATTGATGGTGAACGGTCTGTTAATCCAGATGATATTATTTCACAAGAACCAGATGTCACTGAGCAAGATGTGGAACAACGTATAGAGGCTGAGGAAGATATAGCTGAAATCCCAATAGTTCCTGTTAAACCAGCAGCAGAAATTGTTTTACCCAACTACAGACGGGCTCCAAATACTGCTTCTCATTGTTTATTCTTTGGTTGTACTAATGTAGATTTGCATACAATTTCGGATTCTTTAAGAACAACTGTCTTGAGCAATAATAACTTCTATATACCAGCACTTGCACGAGTTTGTGAGGAACATTTATATAGCAATGACTGGGATAGTCTGTATGATTCGCCAACCAGCATGAGTACTTTTAATGTGCAACAAATAGAGCATGTGTTCTCATAGATAAATTCATCCAAATCCAATTTTAATCTAAATAGTATTGAGGCAATCCAAGAGGTTGATGATAATTTATTTTTTTATTGGACTGGAAGATCAAAAGAGCAATTTATTTCTCTATTACATGAGGTTCCTAGGATCCAAGAAGCCCATAGAGGCATTTTAGGCTTGGCGGCTTTACTTATGAAATTAAGAACTGGAAAATCTGATGATAGATTATCAAAGCTGTTAGGAGTGCCACGTCGCACCCTTGAAAGATTAATGCATAGTATTCGAGAATTGCTCGTGCCAGACTTTGTTCCTAATAATCTTGGAATTGAACATATCTCAAGGGAGAATTTGTTACAACACAATTTGCTGTTGCCAAATGGTATTTACAATAATAATAATAATAACCAATTGATTTTGATTTGTGATGGGACCTATATATATATAAACAAAAGCTCAAATTACATGTTTCAAAACGATACTTACTCATTGCATAAGTATAGAAATCTACTGAAACCATTTTTGATTGTATCATGCGATGGTTACATTGTTGACTGTTTTGGTCCATACAAGGCCACCACATCGGATGCTGAGATCATGACTTCTCTATTTAGAAATTAAAATTCTCCTCTCAGATTGTACCTCCAAGCCAATGACATCTTTATTTTAGATAGGGGTTTCAGAGACTCTATCAGCCTGTTAGAAGACTGTAATTACAAAGCATACATGCCAGACTCCCTTTTAGAAGGTGAACACCAGCTCACCACAGAGCAAGCAAATAGAAGTAGGTGTGTTACAATTTGTAGGTGGGTGGTAGAGGTAGTTAATGGTTATTTTAAAAGAGATTTTAAATTATTACGGCAAGATTATTTTAATAAGACTGTGCCGCATATGATGCAAGATTTTCAAATAGCAGCCAGTCTTCTGAACAGGTTTGGTGTTTGCCTGAAAAATAGAGATGATGCAGGAGAAATGCTCAACATTATCAGACAAAGGATTTCCTTACCAAATAATTTGTCACGATTGGTTGAAAGTAACAACTTGAATAGACGGTCTTCTAACTTTATTAGTATAACGGCTGATAGGGATAACCTTGTAATATTTCCTAGAATGGAAATGAATGAATTAATACTTTTTGCGCTAGGAACATATCAGGTACGACAAGCCCGGTCATACTTTGGGGAGCACATTAGATTTCATGGTGGGTACAGAATCGAAATAGCGACTGACAGCTTGGATACTTCAGAGTACAATTTGAGAGGTAGTGGCAACAATACTCTGATACGGGTGAAAATAAAATCTAGACATGTGTCGAGAAAACAATATTATGTGTATATCTTAATAGAAAATGGGATATCAGGAAGAGAGGGCATATCAGAGTATTGTTGTAACTGTTTGGTAGGGCGACGCACAGTTGGATGTTGTGCACATGTCATGACTATTGTGTGGTACCTTGGATGGGCTCGATACCAGTCAAATATTTCTGCTCCTGCTGAATATTTAGACTCAGTTGTTATAAGGGAAGATATGGAATAAATGGTGCACTTTTATTTATATTCTTTTATTCTTATTTCCTTCTTTATTCTGCCGACCTATGAGATACGACCGCGAAATGTTACTTATATAAAAGACAACACACCACCACCACGCTGATGTTGGCCTAGAATCAACCATGCTGAAGTGGGAGTGGGCAGGCCACGTCTGACTGCATCCCAAGTGGTGAGCAAAGATTATCACTCACTGGACCCCTAAGGGACATAGCCGTTGAGGTTGACCACGGCGCAGGTGGTGTGATGATCTAATCTTGTTCGCGGGGCAAGCAAGACCAGAAATTGCCCCAAGTAGAGATGTTTGGATGGAAAAAGGGGAGGCCACTATCATAAGCTAAAAAACAACACAAGAAATTATTATTTTATGTGTTGTTTTCGTAATAATTTAAAACTATGTAATGTAAAAACTAAAAATAGTCGTATATTACTGCATAGTTTCAAATCAAATTCGTTTTAGCTGAATTATGGGTAACGACGTATTACATCATAACCTCAAAAGTAACGAAATACTGAAGTGTAAAGTTATATGATCCTCGGCTTTTAAATAATATATTTTCAATTTAGGATTGGTGATTGTGCTTAGGAGAACGGAATAATCTAAACACTAGTCATGTTCGCGATATTTTATGTTCAGGTCACAGCATGTATGGGCCGTGGTCGATGTTCTTTAGCAAGAAGAACACCTTACAATAGTATTTAAGCAATGCATGGAAACTTACCCCAGCGGGATTTCCGATTATAATTTGTCTAGCACAAATAAGTAGGAATTAGGCAGGTACGCAATAATTGAAGGTCAAGTAAAAAAACGTCTGACACAGCCGTCACGTCTGATGCAATTTGGTCGTCTGCCTGCGTCTCCGGCCCGAATGCACTCGAGGCACCACCCCGTCGCGTGCGGCGAAACCAGTTCACCCGTTTAGAGATGCGTAGGCGCAATAGTTACCAGGACCTTTGTGTAAATAATTAATATTGGGTTCCGTATATGAATTACGTCAATTTGAATATTAGATTAGTTGTATTTATTTAGTTTAATTTAGATTCATTAATTTTAGTAATTCTTTGTATTTTTTTTAATTTCTTACCTGTTCTTAGAGCTAGCAAAGTACAACGTTACAAGTTAATGCCCTCATCACACGACGTTGTCTTATCGGTA
>JAWIIS010000230.1:0-81755 GCA_033682625.1 Helicoverpa zea x Helicoverpa armigera | reverse complement strand
TAAGCCCTTTTCACCTATGAGATGCAACAAGATAGCTATCTTGCGCTTTTCGGGTGCCTTATCCAAACCCGTGGCCAACAGATACAGCTCCAACTGCTGCCACCAGCGTTTCCACGCCTCCGCATTATTATTTGTGGAATCTGACGAAATTTGCAGTGATTTTATTTTGCTGTTAAGGCCTTGGACGCCATTATGGTCGCCCACGCCGCATGGCTCGGAACTCGACTCGTCCATTTTCGCGACCGACTGTCTTCCAGACTTCGACTTTTTTGACTTGAGTTCTTCTTGACTTCTGACACCATCCTTACTAATATTATAAATCGGAAAGTGAGTTTGTTTGTTTGTTTGTTTGTTTGTTTGTTCCGCTTTCACGCCGTAACTACTGAACCGATTGCTTTGAAATTTTGCAGACGTAAAGTTAGAAGTCCGGATTAAATAATAGGGTACTTTTTATCCCGAAAAAATAGATATTCCCGAGGGAAAACAAAAATATTGTTTGCTTGATGGATGGATTGTAGATGGCGCTGTGTGTCGTTTAAAACAAGGTAATATATTGCAAACGAATATAAACATGTAAATTTAGAAGCTAAATGATACGATAATGAATCCCCGAAAATGAGGAATTCCCGAGGGATGATTGAGACGAGATTTTTTCGTGGGAATGAGAAGTTTTCTTATAGTTGTGATTTATACCGCAATATAACCGAATTCCACGCGGGCGAAGCCGCGGGCGGAAAGCTAGTGTAATATAAATGAAAGTCCTTGATCTTGGGTTACTTGAGTTTTATTTCACAACACACGATTATAATAGTTCACTGCGCCACCGTTACATAGTCCCCAATCCAAAGGATATGGAAAATGACAGATGACAGATCATAGCGGAAGTTATTATATTAGTGACGTACTAATTAGTAATACTAATTAGTGATGTTACAACAATAATACAATAAAGTCAATTTTTGTCAAGTCAGTCCATAGTCTTAAGTCTATTGTTTGTCAAGGGTTAATTTAAACTTAACAGGGGGGATGTTGTAACATCACTAATTAGTATTACTGATTAGTACGTCACTAATATAATAACTTCCGCTATGATCTGTCATCTGTCATTTTCCATATCCTTTGTATTCTCGACTATGTAACGGTGGCGCAGTGAACTATTATAATTGTGTGTCGTGAAATAAAACTCAAGTAACCCAAGATCAAGGACTTTCATTTATATTACAAAATATACCTATAGTTACCGGCACGGATATTGAGCTCTCGGCGGAAGAGTGGGGATCGCTTTGCGCACTGTACACATAAGGCAATAAACCAATAAATCGCTTCTGCGCAGGTGAAGGTCAGGGCTCAATATCCGTGCCGATAACTATACAATGTTATAATAATTTGTTTTGAGATAAGGTCAAGTTGAATACATTGTAATAAAACAACTCTGTTAAAATAAAAGCAAAAGGAGTGTTTTTCTAAATAAAACCATCTTAATTTGAAATGATCCTTACTATATACTATACTTACTATACTATATACTATAATATACTATATACTATATAATATTATAAATCGGAAAGTGAGTTTGTTTGTTTGTTTGTTTGTTTGTTCCGCTTTCACGCCGTAACTACTGAACCGATTGCTTTGAAATTTTGCAGACGTAAAGTTAGAAGTCCGGATTAAATAATAGGGTACTTTTTATCCCGAAAAAAATAGATATTCCCGAGGGAAAACAAAAATATTGTTTGCTTGATGGATGGATTGTAGATGGCGCTGTATGTCGTTTAACCCATTAGAAGTCAAACAAAAAGTACTTATATTATTTTGGAATTTTCTTTATTTTCATATAGAATTGGGAACAGAAAAACACAAAATACAAGAAAAATGTGAAAATTCGTAGTTTTCATGAAATTACAGGGGTGTACTCAACTGAGTACAATGACCTCCTGTGTATAAAGATGTTCGAATAATAATTTTTCGACACAAAGTGTTTTTAGATACGTCATACTCTGCCAAAGAACTCTCGAATGACAAGTTACACGTCGTAGCTGTTTTTCTATTTTGACGGGATAGTGTTCAACTCCAACTTGATGAAGGCCATCGACTATTGATGCAGCATGACGCGATTTTATTCGTTCGTTGTATCAGCCGAAAGAGGCCCACAGCTGGACAAAGGCCTCCCCTCACGTTTACCACATTGCTCGATCTTCAGCAACCCGCATCCAGTGCTTCCCGATGACCCTGGCCAGATCTTTCGTTCTTCTAGTCGAGGGCCTGCCCATGCTGCGCCTTCCATGTTGTGGTTTCCACTAAAGAACAGCCCCATCGGCCATCTGTTCTGCAAGCTACATGCCTTACCCATTACCACTTCAGCTTTGCAATTCTTCGGGCCAAGTCGGACTTTGGTTCTTCTGCGGATCTCCTCATTTCAATCTCGCAGAGAAACTCCTGGCATAGCCTCTCGTTGCTCTTTTTTTTGAGACTGAGACTTTGAGCTTCCTCTCGAGGCTCATAGTTTACCGGCGACTATTATTGGTTCACCTTGGCGAAAATGATATCGTGCGATATGACTGCGAAATTCCATAGAATTACTATTACTCCTTGCATAAAAAGGCCACGCATTAGCAAATGCCATGTACAGTACAGCAATTCTGTCCAGTGAGACAGACTGGTAGAGTTCATCCTCACGTCCCATATTGTTGTTTCTTTGGAATAGCCCGATATCGCTATGGCTACCTTCTCCTTCTTTATTCACACCACACCATTACACCATCTTTTGATTGTCCTCTGTGGTTCAATAGTGTCATAGTTGATTGCCATGGTATCCAGATGATATCAATAGTACCAGCTACGTCTCACGGTTGTCGATATGCTGCTGTATCCTTATTAGGACTCTCCTCTTCATCAGGCAATGCACACGTGTACAATATAAAACGGCTTCAATAACTTCTTCGAACCCCTTAGTAGCTTTTTATTCAGGAAAATGTTGCTTCTACACAGTAAGGAATTTGAAAAAATAATAGTTATTTTACTTACCTATGTTGTCATTGTACTCAATCGAGTACAGTCGTTTTTATATGAACCTAGTTTCATTTGAGGTACGAATTACTTATTATATTGTTATTTAAATATTTCTTTGATATGTATTTTGAAATAATCTTACGAAAAAAACAACTAAAAAGTAGCAATAATAAAAAAAAAACTAAAAATGACAACATACCTAAACAACATTTCGGAAGCACAACTTCAACTGGATTTTTTTGTGAAAAAAATCACGCTACGCACATAATATTTTTCATATAATAAAAGGGTGTTATAATCAAGTAAATAACAAGGTTAACTACATTAACTTTACGAGATCTGTTATTTACACTTAGGAATATGACTGTACTCAATCGAGTACAGTGACTTCTAATGGGTTAAAACAAGGTAATATATTGCAAACGAATATCATCATCATCCTCCGAGCCTTTTTCCCAATCATGTTGGGGTCGGCTTCCAGTCTAACCGGATTCAGCTGAGTACCAGTGCTTTACAAGAAGCGACTGCCTATCTGACCTCCTCAACCCAGTTACCCGGGCAACCCGGTACCCCTTGGTTAGACTGGTGTCAGACTTACTGGCTTCTGACTACCCGTAACGACTGCCAAGGATGTTCAATGACAGCCGGGACCTACAGTTTAACGTGCCATCCGAAACACAGCCAATGGTGTCTAAGATATAGGTACTTAGAAAGTACATACAAACTTAGAAAAGTTGCATTGGTACTTGCCTGACCTGGGATCGTACCCGCGCCCTCATACTTGAGAGGTTGGTCCTTTACCCACTAGGCCATATTGCAAACGAATATAAACATGTAAATTTAGAAGCTAAATGATACGATAATGAATCCCCGAAAATGAGAAATTTTTTTAAGATACGTAAGAAGTGCAATGATATCTCGCGCTTTAACCTGTAGCTCATTGTTCAATCGCGAGCTTCCCGATAGCTCGATAGATGGCGTTGTGCTTTTCTGTATCGCGGTGTTAAGGTTCGCCGCGAATTAGTCTTAAGGTGTTTTGAAATCAGTGGGGCCCAGTACGACCAGACAGCGCCTAGGAGCGCCACGTCGGAAAATCGACTGGGACGCCTTTACCAAGAAACTGGAGATCACCACGCCGACTCGGCCTATCGTCTCCCCCGCGGACGTGGACGGTCTGGCTGAAGAGGTCACCGTTTGCATCCAGAGCGCCTTAAATGAGGCGACAACAACGAGTCCGCAGGGGGCAACCGCCTACCCCCCCCTGCCGCGCCACCTGCAGCAACTGATCGCCCAGAAGAGGCGCTTACGCAAACGGTGGCAAGTTACCAGATGCCCGACGGAGAAGGCCGTCGTAAACCGTCTCGCGGAGAGAATTAAGGCCGAGCTCAACGCGCACCGCAGCGAGAGCTGGGAGGCCCACATCGACGCTGTCGACGGCGACTGGCCGTCTATACACAGACTGTGCCGACAGCTGTCGAACACCCCAGCTCCAGTGCGGCCGCTGCTGGACAGCGGCGGGGCACTCAGATACACCGCACCAGACCGCGCGGAGATCTTTGCCGAGCACCTGGAGCGTCAATTCCGCCCGAACGACACTCAAGACGCAGAACACGTCGCAGCAGTCGAGAAACACCTTGGAGACTACTTCGCATCGCCGATAGCCTCTGAGGAAGACCCAATTTTCTTCGCGCCTGGCGCAGTCAGACGCGCCATCCTCCGGACCAAGCTGAAGAAGGCCCCCGGTGCTGACGGTATCACCAACACAGCGCTGCGCCACCTGCCGTACCGTATGGTCGCGGCCCTGGCGCGCCTGTACACGGGGATACTGCGCACGGGGACCTTCCCCCGCATATGGAAGGAGGGGCGCGTTATCATGCTGCCCAAGGCGCAGAAGAACGTGCTGAAGCCAGAGAGCTATCGGCCCATCACTCTCCTGCCCACCATCTCCAAGGTGTTCGAGCTGCTCCTGCTGCGACACCTCACCCCGCACCTGACGCCGCGCCCAGAACAGTACGGGTTTCGGGCGGAACACAGCACGACGCTCCAGCTGACGAGGGTACTGCACCACTTCGCCAACACGGTGAACAGGCGTGAACACGCGGTTGCAGTATTCCTCGACATGGAGAAGGCTTTTGACCGGGTCTGGCACCCCGGTCTTATATATAAGATCTCCACGTCGGATACGCCCCGCCGCATAACACAGGTGATCTCCAGTTTCCTTACAGGTCGCACAATACGTGTGGTGGTCGACGGCGCGCTATCAAGCGCGCGCCCGGTGAGAGCGGGAGTGCCGCAGGGAAGCTGCCTCTCGCCCGTCTGCTACTCACGGTACACCGACGACATCCCCTCGGCGGAGGACTCGACACTTGCGCTGTACGCTGACGACGCCGCGTACATCACGACGTCGATGAGCGCGAAGCACGCGATCGTCAAAATGCAGCGTGTCCTCGACCTCCTCCCCGAGTGGCTGTCCAAATGGCGGCTGTCGGTGAACGTGGGTAAGACGCAGGCGATCATCATCGGGGGCGGCCCCGCACGACCACCCAAACTGGCACTACAAGGCGCCGAGATCGAGTGGTCGCCCCGGGTCAAGTACCTGGGCGTCACCATCGACCGGCGCCTCACCATGGCTGCACACGTCCGGCAGGTCGCCGGTAAGGGCAGGGTAGCCCGCGCCTTGCTCAAACCAGTGCTCTCATCTCGCCTCCCGCTGCGTACCAAACTGGCGGTGTACAAGACGTACATCCGGCCGGTACTGACGTACGCCGCCCCAGCCTGGTTCGCCCTCACTAGCGAGAGGAGCCGCAAGACGCTACGCTCACTACAGAGCGCATGCCTGCGGCTCATCGCACAAGCTCCCCGCTATGTGAGGAACGACGTCCTCCAGCGGGACCTTAAGATAGAGAGCCTGGACGAGTTCGTGCGCCGGCTCAGCGAGGGCATGTTCGCGCGTGCAGACGCATCTGCTTGGCTTCATGTCAAGCACCTGGCGCCCTTGCACGCGCGCCCGCCCGACGCTAAGGCCTTACCGCGCGACCTCCTGCCGGACGCGCCGCCACCACCGGACTGACGACACCCGAGCTGGCTGCACCCATCTACACGCAGCCAGCTCACACAACAGACACTCCACATACACGATATACACTCGGCGAGCGTCGTGTGCTAGGTTAATATAGGCACGACGCAACCCGCCACACAATCACGACTCCACAACATTGTACTCACGCAATACCGTGTCGCGCAAGCGCGCACACGGTGGCGCACACACTGAGCGGCGGAACACACACATACAAGCCGCTCATACATACATAATCGGCCCGTCGGCTGGAGCGTGACCGGCTAGCTCTGGAAGCGTTACAGTCGCGGGTCTAGCATACCCGTTGTGCAGGGGCGCAGAAGCCGGCGTCTCTGTCGCTGGTCGTCACCCGCCGGGCCTCCCCCGGGTAACCGGGGGTCTCACCTGGCGGGGACTGACCGCCGAGATGCCGTGAAGAAGCGGCAATGTGCTGCCGCCAGCGCACCTGCAAACAAACACACGACATATTAACACATAGGGCAGCGTCGCACAAACGCTGTCCTAACTTGCCGCGCCTACATCGGCAATCCATTGACCTGCCCGTAGTAACGGGCAGCGGTTGGATCCCGCGGGAAAGGGGCATAGCCCCGTGGCCCGCCAGCCGCGCCCCCTTGCGGGGGCGCAGCGACTACCTCAGTTGGGGCCCAGTAGGGCCAGGGCCAGCCGGGGCTGCGGGTTGTTCGAAAGAGATACCGCGGCCCTGGTATATAAAAGACCTAGGACGGAACACGACGATTTTAGTCAGTAAGAGTCTGACACTCCCTCACCGCTGTTAACCCACAGCGGGAGGGGTCATTTGATGATTTTACGTCGCTAAAAAAAAAAGGTGTTTTGAAACATGATGCATGGAGAGTTTTTGGCCAAACTTAAAGGCGAAACTCTAAGGGTTGCTGGAGTACACTTAGAAAAACATTGTTTTTCGCATGGTCAGTTCTATGTAGCGTGTTCCCGGGTTTCCAGTGCCCAAAATCTGCATGTTTTTGCTCTACAAGGGAAAACGTATAATATAGTGTACCATTCAGTTTGGGTTTAACAACTAATCGTATCCAGCGTTACATCGCGCTTCTTAGATTTTTCCGTGGGAATGAGAAGTTTTCTTATAGTTGTGATTATAGCTAGCTAGATAGCTAGATAGCTAGATAGCTAGTAATAGAATAAACTAGTTTTTTTATAATCAAAACAAACCATATTTAAATACGGTACTTCATATTAAGTAACTTAAATGCAAAACGAACACATTGCCTGATAAGTTTATTTTAATTTGAAAAATAAAGTTCATATAGGTATATTTTCTATGCAAAACAGTCAGTTTTGAAATATGGTCCTTTTGATTTTAAAATAATGTCGTACTTACGTGAATCCTTTATTCAAAACTGCAGTATTCCTAAATGTGGTTATTTTCTTTATAAAATGAACGAATAACACCGATTAATTTTCGAGATGTGGCACTTTTGTACAAAAGAGACGTGCTTTCAGCTCGGTTGTCGACGCGCAACTAACAATATGGCGGTTTAGATTTGAGTTCACTCGTTCAAAACGAAAATTCAAAAAAAACGGTTGCATGGATTTTATATCTTAAAATGCAAAATCAACGGGAATCTTTTTCTAATATGAAAATATACAGACTTACGATTGCATTTTTGCGATAAAAATACTTTTGTATTTTTTTTATTTATGGTACTTTTGAATTGAAGCAGCGATATATGTATGAATAACAAAATTATAAATTGCGGTTTCTGAAAAAGTTCGGTATCTCGTTCAAACGAATTTCCGTTGAAAGTGTTTATTAACCTCTTGTATGCCACATTAAATATTTTATTATTATTGGTTTATATTTCATTTTTCCTGTTTTACTCTCAACAATAAATCAAATAATTAGATACGAGTACCACTACCACGTTAGTTTTATGCGCATAAAAAAGTTGACAACCCTAGCGCGACCGCCGAGTTTAGGCATGAAAAGTGAAGTACATACATGAGATTGACTTCTGTTGTATTTTGTGCCCACACAGTCACTTCGCTACGAGTCTCCGCCGAAACAACACGTCGCGTCCGGCTGCTGGTTCTACAATCAAGCTGTGTATTATTTATTCCGTCCCGTTGGCGTTCAAGAGATCGTGACCTATCTTCGTTCTACGGCGCATAGCAGGGTGCGCGGGGTGCGGCGTAACCGGCGAATCTACCATCTTATTGCGTCGCATCAACTAGGGAGACCGTCCCTGGCCCACCGACTCACAACATCTACGGGTGGCCGAAACAATCTATCTGTCACATTTTTGTTCGGATATCCACAGTGGTATTTGATCTATCTCCGACATATACATAAAATTTTACTATAGTTGTTTTGTAACCATGCTAAACAAAAAAGTAAACCAGAAATTAGTAAAAATACATACCCAAATTCAATGTAGGTATTGCATTTCTGGTCAAAAGTTTACTCGGTGATTTATAATATTCTTCAGTGTCTGTGGCATATGCGAACGGAATTATTGTATACTAGCTTTCCGCCCGCGGCTTCGCCCGCGTGGAATTCGGTTATATTGCGGTATAAATCACAACTATAAGAAAACTTCTCATTCCCACGGAAAAATCTAAGAAGCGCGATGTAACGCTGGATACGATTAGTTGTTAAACCCAAACTGAATGGTACACTATATTATACGTTTTCCCTTGTAGAGCAAAAACATGCAGATTTTGGGCACTGGAAACCCGGGAACACGCTACATAGAACTGACCATGCGAAAAACAATGTTTTTCTAAGTGTACTCCAGCAACCCTTAGAGTTTCGCCTTTAAGTTTGGCCAAAAACTCTCCATGCATCATGTTTCAAAACACCTTTTTTTTTTAGCGACGTAAAATCATCAAATGACCCCTCCCGCTGTGGGTTAACAGCGGTGAGGGAGTGTCAGACTCTTACTGACTAAAACCGTCGTGTTCCGTCCTAGGTCTTTTATATACCAGGGCCGCGGTATCTCTTTCGAACAACCCGCAGCCCCGGCTGGCCCTGGCCCTACTGGGCCCCACTGATTTCAAAACACCTTAAGACTAATTCGCGGCGAACCTTAACACCGCGATACAGAAAAGCACAACGCCATCTATCGAGCTATCGGGAAGCTCGCGATGAACAATGAGCTACAGGTTAAAGCGCGAGATATCATTGCACTTCTTACGTATCTTAAAAAAATTTCTCATTTTCGGGGATTCATTATCGTATCAGTTAGCTTCTAAATTTACATGTTTATATTCGTTTGCAATATATTACCTTGTTTTAAACGACATACAGCGCCATCTACAATCCATTCATCAAGCAAACAATATTTTTGTTTTCCCTCGGGAATATCTATTTTTTTCGGGATAAAAAGTACCCTATTATTTAATCCGGACTTCTAACTTTACGTCTGCAAAATTTCAAAGCAATCGGTTCAGTAGTTACGGCGTGAAAGCGGAACAAACAAACAAACAAACTCACTTTCCGATTTATAATATTAGTAAGGAAGTAAGGATGTAATTATTACCTCTCTCTTGAGTTGCGATGCTGAGTACAGACTTTCACTGATTAAACCTCTCCGTGTAAGGATATTTCCATTCCGGGAATAGGTGTAGCGGTCCTTTAAATAAAATTTTAATAAAATGTAGGTATTTTATTTTATACAGAATTTATACAAAGTTGAAATGAATCATTAATTACTTGAATGAAACATACTAAATAAGAACCTACCGTCGATAATACATCCAAAATAACATTTTAATGCAGATGCTTTCGGCATTTTCAAAATCCAAAATCGTAAAAGTTTTAAAATCGAAGTCAATGTGAAGAAGCCAAGTTATCATATACGCTATCAGTTCGGGGTCCAAATAACAAGCCAGGTAATACGTTGCACTCAGGAAAATCAAAATCCGTAAACAAGCCAAGTCGGTATAAAAAATATATCACAAAAACAAAGTAAACGACAGGTAATAGATTTTTCCGGATGTCGCCGCAGGGAAAATGACGATTGAAAAATCAACATTTAAAAAATTAACATAAAATATTAATTATGTATTTTTATAACATAATAGAAAAAGTAATACAAATATCTGAATAATTATACTTCAAAAACTTTGCTTTGAGCATAAAACTAGCTGAAGCTCCTGCCCTCTAGTGTTTATTTTAGTCAATAATTAAGAAAAATGACGTTCCCCGCACACTAGATGGCGCTAGTTTCTTAGACTACTTGTCGAGTTTCGATTTTGTAGGAGTTTCATCCCCCTGGTACGGACAGTGGCGCACAGTGAATAGCAATCGTCCTATGTAGCCTCTAGACCACGCCGTTGTTGTTGTTGTCGAAAATTATGGTTGTATTGTACGTTTTCTTTAAAGTTCGTTATTTATGACACAATTTGAATTTTTTTTCACTGAAAATCACTTAATAGGCAATAGTTTACTTCTTATGCAACAGGTTAACGATTTTATTGCCGTAATTGTTATTAAACACTCAAAAGTTAGTTAATTTTTAAATCTGTAAGCACTGAGTTATTAGAACGTTCAAATGGCACTTATTCTTGATATTTAGCGCAGATAACACTTGTACACCTGAATTGGCACTTTAACTTCCTATATTACTACAAATTACAACTTTTAATGAGAGAAAACTATTTATTATTGTTTTAAATATGCGGAGCACAACATTTTTAATGTTTACGTGGCTAGTGGCGCCATCTATCCTTCATATAGTAATAATGTTAACTTGTTTTAATTAGTGTGTGAGAGTATTATAAACGTAATAGTAGACAAATATAACCAGAAAGTTCCGAACTTCTAAGCTATCGAGAGTTAAACGTGTTATTCTGAGCCAACCATAAAAGATAGACATATACTGTCATAGAATATTTTTAACATAATTTTAAGGAAAACATTTCCGTCGTGCATGGTTTCTTTGTAGCTTTAACCATTAAGGCTGCACACGCGATGGAAGCATAAAAAATGGAGTAACTTCTCCCGTTTTCCCAACATTTACCTCGACTGCTCTGCTCCTATTACTGGCAGCGTGATGAAAACTATCCTAAAACCTGCCCAGGAGTATGAAAAATCATTGTGCCAAGTTTCGTTGAAATCCGTCAAGTAGTTTTTTCCATAACAAACATACAGACAGACAGACACAAAAAAACTGATTGCATTTTTTGGCATCAGCATCGATCACTAATCACAATAGTTATTTTGGAAATTTATTCAATGTACAAAATTGACCTCTCTACAGATTTATTATAAGTAAAGATATAGATGAGTGATACTGCGGAAAACGGCTATATTCTAGAAATCGATTTATTATATTCTAAAACATTACACATTGAACATAATGACTTTCCATTTTGTTCAGAAAAATTTGTTCCACCGGGTGGTAAGAATAAAAAATTAATACCGAATTTGTATGAAAAATACCACTACGTTATTCTTTAAATTAAAAAAATAAAGTGTGCAGTGGCGAAACAGTACAACGTGCAAGAAAAATATAATATCTTAGAAAAAGCATTGTCAAAAATAAATAAATGTACAACGAACCAAAATAAAGATAAACTTGGTGAGAAAGCCAGATCAAAAATTAAGGAAAGAAGAGAAATGATAACAAACAGGAAAGAAAAGCGTACGCAAATAGCAGAAGTTAGTAAAGATTTTTTTTTTTTTCGGGACACCTTTTCACACACGCACACAAACCAAAGCAATAAGAAACTATAGAAAACTAAATCAACTAAACACAATAAGAGAACAAATAAACAAAACCGGTGGAATCCTATTTATTAAAGAAATGTTATTATTCCATCTCTGAATTTATAAGTGATAAAATAGACATTGTATAGCATCCAATTTTAATATTGTTTTTAACCTAATGTATTAACCTATTGCAATTAATCAAAGTTCCTAATTTTGCATGCCTAAGTTAAGGTAGAATGTACAAGGATCGCCAATTGCATTTTTGTAACATCTATATTTATATTGTACCTACATTCCGTTGCAAATAAACTATTATTCTATTCTAATCAAAAAGGCTTTAAAGCAATTAAAGGACCATTCAACGTGAATACCGAAACTGACCAGGAAAGTTAAAAACAATCAAATACAGCGCACGGCTAAACGACAACATATTTTAAGGACAGCGACAGATTTTTACAAAGAATTATTCACGGATAAGAATATAACTGAACATACACTTAATATACAACTCAGAGAGGACCCGAACCAAGAACTAATCCCACATATAATAGAAAGCGAAGTTAGGAGGGCCATCCAAACCCAGAAAACAGATAAAACACCTGGAGATGACAAAATAATCAATGAATTATATATTGAAGACAGAACAAATCCCCACTCAATGGACAACACACTCGTATGCCGTGAAACTGATTGCTACACCACGATGACAAGTCAGAGAATTCGCAGCTTTGGCAGTCCACTCTCAAAGTCCGCTCTGCGTGTCATCTCGATCAATATTGAAGGTTTCTCACAGGAGAAGGCGGATATACTCTCCGACCTATGCCGAAACACGCAGTGTGACATCTTATGCATGCAAGAAACCCATCGAGATGCCAACCAGAGCCGACCACACATACTCGGACTGTCGCTTATCGCCGAGATCTGTCACCCGAAGCACGGTAACGCAGTGTTTGCTGCTCCCGGCGTAAGCATAACATCAGTCAGTGCGTCTCAACCGATAGCGGTGTTAAAATCATCACAGTGGTCACTGGAGTTTGCTCAGTCACCTCCGTTTACAAGCCGCCAGGCTCACTTTTCCTTTTCGAGGCTCCCGCTAATTTCAACTGTCAGCAACTGTAAAGTGGTCGTTGGAGATTTCAACAGCCACAGTCTAAACTGGGGCTATCGAAGTACCAATGTGGATGGTCAGGCGGTCGAGGACTGGGCAGAACTAAACGACTTGACTCTGATCTATACCCCAAAAGACCCACCTTCATTTAACAGTGGACGTTGGAAAAGAGGCTAAAATCCGGACCTAATCTACGTCAGTTCCAACATCAGTTCTCAGTGCAAGAAACTCGTCTGCCAACCCATTCCTCGCACCCAACATAGACCCATAATGTGCACTATCGAGCCTATTGTTCGTCCCATTATAGTACTTTTTAAACGCCACTTTAACTACGGGAAAGCTAACTGAGAACAATACTCGGAGTCCATCGATAATGCACTTTTAGTGGACATTGTAACGACCACAGAAAGAAAATACATCCCTATCCTCCCTATCCCCACATCTTACATCCCTGGACTGTCGAAGGAGTTCACAGAGCTCTTAAAGCTATACGACCAATCGTTCGACAGAGACCCTTTCTCTGAAGACACTCTGGAACTGGGTGAGAATCTCCTTTTGGAGATCAGCGAAGCCTGGCATGATAAGTGGGTGGAAACCGTTACCAACATCAACGCGTGACAAAGCGTGGACTAAATAACTATCCGGAAGCTCACCAATGAAGCTCCACCAGCTGGGTCACCGAGTAAGGTAACGGCCAACCAAGTTGCTCATCAGCTTATCGTGAACGGCAAGCCAGAATATCGGCTTGGCAGAGTCCCAAAAGTGAGATATCCAGAGAACACTAGTGACTCAATCATCTGTCAGCCTTTTAATCTTGCTGACATTAATAGTGGAATAAGGGAGCTTAAGCGCGGCAAAGCCTCTGGAATGGACAACATCTCAGTGGAGCAAAACCAACACCTAGGCCCTGTTGCGATGTCGTGGCTACTGGAGCTTTTCAACAGCTGCATGACATCCGTAGGGATCCCTTTGGAGGAAAGCTAAAATCATCGCGATTCTGAAACCGGGGAAACCTACAGATGATTCTTATTCTTTATTGCACACTAAACAGTAAATACATACGGGATACAGACAGTTATGTACAACGGCGAGCTTAACCCAGAATTGGGTTCTCTTACAGCCAACCTTAAAGCGATAGAGATATTCGATAGAGGTAGGGTAAATTAAATGTGCACAACAAATATGAAATACTAAACAAATATTAAATAACAATAAACTAAACATATGTATGTAGTAGAGCTACACAATATATAAACATAATACATATAGAATATTATATATATGTCGGAGATAGATCAATTACCATTGTGGATATCCGAACAAAAATGTGACAGATAGATGTCAATGTCAATCACCGTTGTCTGTACCCAAACGAAAATAAAAAAAAAACAACAATGTATGACCATAGATTAAAAATGGTTCGCGCCCCGGTGCGTGAACAATAGTGATATCCAAATGAATGATTTGATTCTTTTATTATCGATTATTTTTAAGTAGTCTTGCCAATTTATTGTCTAATAAATCAAAACTAAATTTATAAAGTACTCAGTAAACATGTGAATTGAATTTTGGACTACCTATTAAAATAACAGAAACTAATTGGATTTTGTCAATATCAACAATAACATGCTATTTTGATTATTTTAACGTTTAAATGCGATTGTTTAATTACGATAATCATTCTTGGATAATTTAACAACTTTGCAATGTAAAAGTCTTGTAAGAATCTAGTTAGATTAAGCTAAATTTTAATAATGTTGTATCAAGTAAACGCATGGCGCGCTTTCGCGCGCTTTGGACAGAGTTGTTGTGGAGAGGGGTCATTGTTCGAACGTCCTATAAAAGGACATGCATTTGATGACGAAATCAGTCAGGATTGGCCCGTTCGCCGCGTAGAGTACTCGCAATCGCTGAGGAAGCCGCACGGACTCATTTCGGCATTTGCTCGCAGGTGCCGAAGTGCCGGGAGGCGCCACCATCGCCGTCCAGTGCTCTTTTAGAGCACCGATGGTCGCGGAGGTGAACGCCCCATAGAGCAGCCAGCATGCCGAAGCCGGGAGTTCGCGGCTCATTGGGTCGCGACTCCCCGCGCGACCGCTGGCGCACCGAACGACATCGCTGCCGAGTCTCGGTGGCGAGTCGCACGACGCGCCGCAGCGGCCCGCTGAGGTGAGAGGAGGACCAAGAACCCGCGGCGACATCGCTCACCCTGCTGGCAGTGGCAGTACCAGCAGTGGAGCGAACACCGCCGCGAGGCACAGCGTCCCCGTACGCCCCAAAAACTTTCGCCCGGTGCCATCGCAGCCCCCGGGACCAGCAACGGTGGGACGAGCGCAGCAAGTGCGCGCCCCCCCACCGAAACCCCGCCCCTCCGCCGCGAACAAACAAGCGCGTCCGGACACGCAGCCCGCGAGTGCCGTCACGTCCCCCGCGCGCTCCGCCGCGCACCCCGCGCCCTCGGACGCAGTGCCGCCGCGTTCCGACGCGCCGCCCGCGCGCTCCGCCGCAAGTGAAACTGGTGCGCGAACTGGTGCGCAAGCTGCGTGCTCAGCCGCACCCCCCGCGCGCTCCGCCGCACCACCCGCGCGATCTGCCGCGCCCCCCGCGCGCCCTGCGCGCCCCGATGCGCTGCCCGCTCGCGCTGTCACGCGCCCTGCCGCGCCGCCTGCGCGCCCGGACGGACCTGCGTCGCACCCTGCAGGCCCCTCCGCACCTGCCGCCGCCACCCCGGCGCACCCGACGCTCTGTTACAAGCGGACGGTGACGCCGCAGCGGCTATGGTTCACCTCCAATCTCTCCCCCCCACCGCCGCGGACCTCTGCGCAGGACTCACCGGCGGCTATGCCGGGAAGTCTCTCGCGCAGCGGGTCTGAGATGTCGGTGGCATCGGGGGAGTACTTCCCCACAAGGGACCAGTCCCAGCCGCATCTCGAGGACGCCTCTGACCAGGAGGCCGAAGACGCCGAGCCAGGGACCCAGCCCGAGAGGGCACAGCGCCGCCAGCGCAGCCCGGACGACGACGACGATGCCGCCGCGAAGGGTGAGTACCCTAAAAGGTATTGCGTGCAGGCCCCGCAGCCATCCTTCGCGGAGATGGCACGCCACACCACGCCCCAGAGGGCCACCACCGCCGCCACCGCTACCGCAAATGCAGCAGCCCCCCCAAGAAAAGGTCTCGTTACCCGCCGCTGGTAGTCGAGAGGATGCCAGACTGGGCTGCCCACTTCCGGGTGCTCGGGGACAAGCTGGACTTCCCTGCCCACGCGCGCCCCTACCAAGCCGGGGTGCGCTTCAGCCCGGAGTCGGAGGAGGAATATAGGGTGGTCCAGCGGTACCTGACCATCCTTGAAGGAGAGTGCGGCCTATCCTGGTGAGCGCAGCCTGAAGGTGGCCATCAGGGGGCTGCCCGCCGACACCGACCCCGCCGACATCGAAGAGGAACTAAGAGAGCTGGGATACCAGCCGGAGTACGTCCGCCACATCAAGGCGCGACGCGGAAGACCCGGCTGCGTATTCCACGCGATAATAAAGAAGACTCCAAATATCAGGGCAATTTATGACACCGCCGTGTTGCTCAACATACGCGGTGTCAAGATAGAGGCGTGGCGCGGTAAGCGCGGACCAGCCCAGTGCCACCGATGCCAGAAATTTAGGCACAGTTCGCACAATTGCCACCGCCCGCTCGCCTGCGTACGTTGCGGCGAGGGCCATTACGCACGCGACTGCCCCCGGCCCCGGGAGGAGCCCGCAACGTGCGCCAACTGTGGCGGGGAGCACCCAGCGTGCAGCATCAGATGCCCCGTCTACAGAGAGGAAGCTCAGGTGAGGAAGGCGGGTACCGTCGCCATCACCGCCCCTCTACGCCGGCCGGACGCACCGCGACACACGGACGCGGAGCGGCCGCTAGAGGCGGACGCCACCACCACCTTGATGGCGGCGGCGAACAGCCGAACTGGGCCGCGACGCAGGAGGCGCGGCGGCAGGAGAGGGAGGAAGCCTCAAGGAACCGCCGCGCCCCCGCCCCAGTCCCAGACACAGACCCAGCTGCCGGAAGCCGTCCCAACGCAGGAGATGGCACCACGGAGACGCCGGATAACACAGCGCGCTGAGGCAGTGGGGGCAAGGGAGCTGCCCCCGGCGCCACACGCCCGCAACCGCTGCAGCAGCGCGACGCCGCGCGCCCCCGCCGGCGGCCGCCGCCACTGCCGGCCGACACCAGCGATTCCAGCGACCAAAGCCGGACAGCCCGGGCGGTGCAGATCCTTCTCGGAGTGATCAGAGCACTCCGGGAAGGAGCTAGTCCAGAAGAAGCAGTCCTCGACGGCTTGACGGCAGTACTTGCCCTCTATAAGGGCTAAGCCGTTGAGGATACTGCATTGGAGCGCCCGCGGCCTTCGGAACAAGGTCGCACCACTTTGCCATCTCCTGCAGCAGCAAGGTAAGCCTGGACGAGTTCGCGCGCCGGCCTAGCGAGGGCATGTTCGCGCGTGCAGACGCATCTGCTTGGCTTCACGTCAAGCACCTGGCGCCCTTGCACGCGCGCCCGCCTGACGCTAAGGCCTCACCGCGCGGACTCCGGCCGGACGTGCTGCCACCACCGGACTGACGACACCCGAGCTGGCTGCACCCATCTACACGCAGTTAGCTCACACAATAGACACTCCACATACGGCCTGGGTACAGTTTCTGGCGGTGCGGGCCGCGGTGAGGCGAGAGGCGCGGCGAGCAGTGTGATTTGCGGTGGTATGCCACAGCTAGACCCTTAGTGGCCACGGCGGCGTCAGCGGTGAACGTATTAAGGGAACGGTTAAACTATTAAAATGTCCCTGTCAAAAGTAGTATTTCACTAATAAATTGTTCCACATTCATTATTTTAAGTAAAAAACGCGCGGTAGAAACAAAATTATTTGTTTCGGTCGTGCGATGCCTGAATGCGTCCACCGATGCCGCCGCCCGCGTCGCTCTGAGCTGTGGCCGCCTCGATATTCGCTAGTACATTTGTTTCATTCGCACACTGCGCAGCCCGTCGCCGCCGTGTCCCGCGCGTCTCTAACCGCACCGCAGGACGCGCCGCGCTGCGCGTCGCCGTTAGCTATGGCATACTTCATAAGTTGTCTACAATTTGTTTTCGCCGCTCACCGCTTGCCGCGTCTCAAACCGCGCCGCAATCCGCGCCGCTCTTGGCTGTGGCCAGGGGGTTACACAATATACATTCGGTGAGCGTCGTGTGCTAGGTTAATATAGGCACGACGTAACCCGCCACACAATCATGACTCCACAACACTGTACTCACGCAACACCGTGTCGCGCAGGCGCGCACACGGTGGCGCACACATTGAGCGGCGGTACACACACATACAAGCCGCTCATACATACATAACCGACCCGTAGGCTGAAGCGTGACCGGCTAGCTCTGGAAGCGTTACAGCCGCGGGTCTAGCATACCCGTTGTGCAGGGGCGCAGAGCCGGCATCTCTGTCGCTGGTCGTCACCCGCCGGGCCTCCCCCGGGAAACCGGGGGTCTCACCTGGCGATGACTGACCGCCGAGATGCCGTGAAGAAGCGGCAATGTGCTGCCGCCAGCGCACCTGCAAACAAACACACGACATTTTAACACATAGGACAGCGTCGCACAAACGCTGCCCTAAATGCCGCGCCTATATCGGCACCCCATTGACCTGCCCGTAGTGACGGGCAGCGTTTGGACCCCGCGGGAAAGGGGCGTAGCCCCGTGGCCCGCCAGCCGCGCCCCCTTGCGGGGGCGCAGCGACAACCCGAGTAGCGACGAAATCAGTCTATCTTCGGATTAGACTCATTATAGAGCTCCTGCTCCCGACAAAACTGTCGGTTTCTTATTCTTTATTGCACACTTAACAATACATAATAAAAAATAATAAAGACAGTTTATGTACAATGGCGAGCTTAACCCAGAATTGGGTTCTCTTACAGCCAACCTTAAAGCCATGGAGAGATTTGATAGTGGTAGGGTAGATTAAAAAGTGCACAACAAACATTGAAAACTAACAAAAATATCAAATAACAATATACTAAACATATAGATGTAGTAAAACTACACAATACATAAACATAATACATATAAAATATATATATATATATATATACGAATATAAATGTCATTCATGTCGATAAATAGTATTCCTTTACTCGTCTCTTGAATGCACCCAACGATGGGCTTTCGCGTATCGAATGTGGAAGGGAATTCCACAGTCTCACAGCACGAACAGTGAACGATCCATCATAGCGGCTCGTAGTGTGGGAAGGGACACGAAGAAGGAGAGATGAGGAAGTGCGACAAGGTTTGCCTCTCGGAACAAGAAACTCAAAACGTTCCCGAAGATATCTTGGTGAGCGAGGATTGTAGAGAAGAGAGAAGAGAAAAGAAAGAATGTGAGCATCTCGACGTCGCCGAATAGGCAACCACTTCAACCGACTTCGAAATTCCGACACATGGTCGTACTTCCTGAGCCCGAAAATGAAGCGGATGCACAGATTCTGCAGACGTTCGAGCTTATCTAGAAGTTCCTCAGTCGCATCAAGGAAACAGACATCAGCATAATCTAAAAGTGGGAGAAGAAGCGACTGAGCGAGAGTAATTTTTGTTGAAAAAGGCAGGAACTTTTGGAGCCGTTTGAGAGACTGAAACGTGCAAAATACTCTCCTGCTTACTTCCGCAATGTGTTTACCCCAAGACAAGTGACTGTCCATTAGCACACCCAGGTTTTTGACGTGCGAAGAGTAATTTATAGTAACACTAGCTTTTGCCCGCGACTTCGTTCGCATGGAATAGTGACTTCCGGCATATTTTTGGTTTGACCAATAGATGGCGCTATATGTCCGGAATAAATTTTATTTTTTATTTTTATATTTTTATATATTTTTTTAAATAAAAACTATCCTATGTCCTTTCTCAAGTTCCAAACTATGTCTGTACCAAATTTCACACAAATCGGTTCAGTAGTTTAGACGTGAAGAAAAGACAGACAGACAGACAGACAGACAGACAGACAGAGTTACTTTCACATTTATAATATTAGTTAGGATTATCGTACAAGAGCGGCGGAGGAGATTGTAACCTATTCAGAAAATATCTGCCACCAATAATGATGGCTTGAGATTTGGAAGGGTTGACCAAAAGACCAAAGCTTTTAGCCCATTGACTTATGTTGACAAGATCATTATTGATGGCATCAATTGTCCTAGGAAGCTCCTCGAGATGACAATGTTGATAAAGCTGCAAATCGTCTGCATAGAGATGGTAATGTGAAGTAAGTGTCTTTGAGATGGCGTTAATAAAAACGGAGAAAAGTAGAGGAGAGAGAACGCCGCCTTGAGGAACACCCGCAGCAAGATCACACCACTCAGAGGAACCCTCGTCAGAGCGAACCGACTGCGAGCGACCTCGAAGATAGGAACTAAACCACGCAATTACAGACGGAGATATATTAAGAGAGGAGAGGATACCTAGGAGGATGTCAAAATCAACTGAGTTAAAAGCACTACTGAAATCCAGTAATACCAACACAGTTAAGCGCCGGTGCTCCATTGCCAGTCTGATGTCATCCGTAATTTTCACCAGAGCGGAGACTGTGCTATGGCCCGGACGAAAACCAGACTGGTATGGACTCAGCAGGCTGTTAGAGGAAAGAAAGTGAGACAGTTGATTATTGACAACACTCTCAAGGACTTTGGAGAGGATTGGAAGTATGGATATTGGACGGAACTGGGAAACGGAGGAGGGATTGGGTACCTTGGGTAAAGGCAATACATGGGCTTTTTTCCATGCTGAAGGAAAGGAACTGGTAAATAGGGAGAAGTTGATAAGATGTAAAATCACAGGAATAAGTACATCAAGAATGGGAAGAAGCATTCGAAGATGAAGCCCATCATCTCCTACTGCTTTTGAGGAAATGGATAAAATTGAGCGCTTAATATCCCCGTCAGTAGCTGGATGGAAGGAAAATGAAGTACAATTTGGCAAAGAAGCATTTGACAGATAATTGAGAGTGCACGATTTAACGTTGTCATCCAGCGTGACTGGCGACTTCGAAAAATGTGCGTTGATCGTATCAAGATCTATATCGGAAGCGCTATCATTAGCAGCCTTGCCGATTCCAAAAGACTTGAGGAATTGCCATACTTGTGCAGTGTCAAAGTTTTTAATGGAGTTATGAATATGGCGTCTCTTTGCATCTCTGCACAGACGATTGCAGCGATTCCGCAGCCTCTTGTACGAAGTCCAGTTCTCCTCACTGGGATTACTTCTATAACGTCGTTTTGCCCTGTCCCTTTTCGCCATCATCTGTTTAATATTTTCCGACAACCACGGGGCCGGAAGATGTCTCACTCTAACCTTTTTGAGAGGAGCATGTTTGTCGAAGAGATCCAACACCAACTTATTAAATTCAGAGACCATTGTGTCTACATCATTGCAGTCGTAAACAGGAGACCAGTCAATATTGCCCGCATCTTCCCTCAAACGATCCATATCAATGTTCTTGAAACTGCGAAGGAAAAGAAATTTGGATTTACGCTTAGGTGGACGAATCTTATAAGATAGAAACAGAAGGTCATGATATGAGAAAGAGGCAGGAAGTTGACCATGAGTGGCTACTTTGCTTGGGTCTGATACTAGAATGAGATCTAGAAGAGAAGGATTACAGTGAGGGGCATGATGAGTAGCGTTAAGCTGAAGGATATGCATATTGACAGAAGAGACAAGAGAACGGAGTTTGCGGCTGCGCACATCATCTTTAATCAAGCAAGTGTTGAAGTCTCCGAGGATAATAGTGTGCTCATATAAGGGAGTGAGATGTTCAAGTTTTGCCTCAAAAGATGAATAATAATCGATGGTACATACTGGATTATAGAAAATCCCCAATAATAATTTGTTGCAATTAAAAGTGACTTCTATGAACAAATGCTCAGCAGTTTTGGAATAATCACTCGGAGACTTATCAACGATTTTATATGGCATGTCGCCACGAAGATAAATGGCTACCCCTCCGCCTCCCTTGCCAGTTCTGTCATTACGCACAAGCTTGTAGCCGGGCAAGGAGTATTGAGTGGAAGGAAGCGCTGGTTTGAGGAATGTTTCTGAAACAAGGATGGCATGGACAAGGCTGGAGTCAAAAGAACTTAACAGGTCCGCATGATGAGCGGGAATGCTTTGGGCATTTATGTGAACCATGTTAAAGAACTTGCAGTATGGTGAAAAGGCAGTAGAGAGCTGATCGCGGAGATTTACTGAGTCATCACTGAACGCACTAGCAAAACTCCCATCAGATGCACAAGACGACGAGCAAGAAACAAAACTATCATCAAAATGATCAAACATGGTAAATATATGTAATAAAAAATAAATATATATAAATAGTTCTATAAAAATATATAACAAACAAATAAGGTACTAAAATATTAAATAACAGTTACCTGCTATCTCAAAATCTCGATGCACTCGCCAGTTAGTGTAAGAGATCAAAAGACACGTGTCTACACTGTGAGGAGGTTTCTGAACGAGCCAAATTATGTCAAATGTCAAAGTAACAGGACAATAAATAACAAAATAATAATTAAGTGACCGACATAGAAATAAATAAAAAAGAAAACACGTTACGAACTATTTTGTTGGCCGCTTCGATCTCTTCTCCGACGGAGTTTTGTTGGTTGGTGACCGAGCGCTCGGACCTGGATCACTAGCCACGGTAGCAGACGTCGGAAATTGCACCATCAATTGCTGCAGTTCCGCCAAGGATTCAATCTTCCGGCGTGACTTATTTGGAAGCAGTATCACTATCTTGCCCTCCGATGTCCAGCACTCCTTAACGCCAAAATGTTTTCGAGCGGCAACAAATGTGTCATGTCTGGGCTTGGTCAGGAACTCAGACAGAACCAGCCCGGAGCCCTTCAGTACTGTCTTGCTCCTCCAAACATCGCTGCGCAGGCTGTAGCTCTGGAAACGGATTAACAGAGGCCTTGTCTTGCCACCATCTGCTCCCAAACGATGACACGATGCAATATCAAGTGCAGAAACATTGCCCAGCTTCATTTTATCTGTCAAAACTGAGACAGCCCGGGACACAGTATCTTCGCCCTCCTGCTCCGGCAGACCATGCAGAAGAAGAACCTGCCTTCGAGAAGCCATCTCATGTCGATCGAAGCCCAGTGTCAGCAACTCAACTTGCATTTTAAGGGCACTCATCGTCTTCCAGACAAGACACTTAAACTCACTGTAATCACGGGACAGGCTGGCAATTGTCCTATGAGAGGCTTCAGTGCTGCCAGCGTTCTTCAATTCTTCCTCATAAGTGGCCATTCTTGAAGTGAAGGTGTTTGACAGATCTTCCATGCAGCTAGTCAGTTTGGTGTATAGGTCCATGTTGCAAAGATGTTGTAGCAGTGATTTTGAAAGTGGTAGTAGATAAAATTAATAAAGAACTGAGTGCATCTAAGATGAGTGCAGTGCTTTAGTGCATTTGCACAGTAAAATAACTGTTTTATATATTTTTAAATAAAATAATACAGAAGAGCTCTTTTTAGTTGTGTTGTTTTCCAAACTACCCACAAAAAAAAAAAAGGTTAAAGGTTTCCTTGGTACAGCCTCGCTGTATATTCACATAGCTGTATTGGCATACAATACACTTTGTACTTGGGTGGCTTACGCCGCTGTACGGACTGTGACCTTAGTCTAGGGTCTGTTCGTTTCGCCATATTATTTACCAACATACTTTGTATGTGGGTGGCTTACGCCGCTCTGCGAACTGTGACTGTAAAGTCTGTTCGTGTCGCCATATTATTTACTAACATACTGTGTATGTGGGTGGCCTATGCCACTGTACAAACTGTGACCGTAAGGTCTATTCGTGGTCTACCTAATTTATTGTTTTAAACTGTGTATACTGTGTGGATTATTATTTTGTGTAATTAAACATTGTTATTTTGTATTAGTCTTGTCTATCCCAATAAAATGCTGACTCCAAACCCTGATGGTGTACCGCTCGGCTCTCCTGATCCTACATATATATAAGAATAGAAATATCATATCGATAAATAGTATTCCTTTATTCGTCTCTTAAATGCATCCAACGATTGGCTTTCGCGTATCGAGTGTGGAAGGGAATTCCACAGTCTCACAGCATGAACAGTGAACGATCCATCATAGCGGCTCGTAGTGTGGGAAGGGACACGAAGGAGAAGAGATGAGGAAGTGCGACAAGGTTTGCCTCTCGGAACGAGAAACTCAAAACGATGATGATGCTAAAAGCTTCAGGCCAATTTCTCTTCTGTGCCACACCTTCAAACTTTTTGAAAGGTTAATTTTAAACCGCCTTGCTAGCTTGGTCGATCCTAAACTGATCCCGGAACAGGCTGGATTCCGACCTGGAAAATCATGCTGTAGTCAGACCCTCAACCTTACCCAGCACATAGAGGACGGCTTTGAAACCGGCAAGGTAACAGGCACTGTATTCATCGACCTTACTGCGGCTTACGACACCGTCAACATTAAACGCCTTCTGTGGAAGGTTGGCGAACTTACTGGGGACCGTATACTTGTCGGGGTCCTTGGTGAACTCCTCCAGAACCGTCGCTTCCAGGTACACCTTTTTTTTCCGACGTTAAAAATCATCAAATGACCCCTCCCGCTGTGGGTTAGCAGCGGTGAGGGAGTGTCAGACTCTTACTGACTAAAAACCGTCGTGTTCCGTCATAGGCCTTTTATTACCAGGGCCGCGGTATCTCTTTCGAACAACCCGCAGCTTCCAGGTACACCTCAGCTCCGATAAAAATCGTTGGCGAGCCCAAAGGAATGGCCTACCCCAAGGCAGTGTCCTGGCCCTGTTGCTGTTCAACATCTACACCAACGACCAACCATATACCTCAAACACGACTCGCTTCCTGTACGCTGATGATTTTGCCCTGACATCACAGGGATCCTTTGAGGAGGTAGAGGAAAACCTCAATAAGGCACTTGAAGACCTGAATATCTATTACCAGGAGAACGCCCTAAAACCAAACCCCTCAAAAACTCAGTCGTGCGCATTCCACCTGCGCAACAGAGAAGCGAGTCGAACCCTTAACATCCAGTGGCAAGGTGTACCTATCAGCCATTGCAAGCTTCCAAAATATCTGGGTGTAACTCTCGACAGGACCCACTTTTAGGAAACACTGCGAGAATACGAAGCAGAAAGTTGCCTCCCGCAACAACCCGTTGCGAAGGCTGACGAACACGACCTGGGGAGCCTCACCATCGGTGTTGCGAACCACTGGCTTGGCACTGTGCTACTCCGCGGGGAATATGCATGTGCGGAGTCGTTCCGCTCACGCCGGGTAGGTGGATGTAGCACTGAACGAAAGGTGCCGCATTATAACTGGCTGCCTCAAGCCGACCCCGGTACAGATGCTGTACCCACTGGCCGGCATTGCCCCACCAGATGTTCGCAGAAGCGTGGCTTCTGGCATCGAGAGAGTCAAACTCGAAGCAGACCAACGACACCCCATGCACAATTACACCCCAGTGCCACAGCGGCTCAAAAGACGCAGGGGTTTTTACAAGATCGTTGCTCCTGTCGATGGTGAGACCTCTCTAGCCAGACGGGAACTTTGGCGGTCGAGTTCACTGCCCACTCTGTTTGTCCCGCTCTTGGAAAGACTCCCTCCTGGACACGATGTCCCGAGAAGAGTTTGGCAGTCCTTAAACAGACTCTGAACGCAGGTCGGCCGAAGCAAAGACAATCGGTCCAAGTGGGGTTTTACGGGCGGGGCGGACCTTGGGTGCGAGTGCGGGACATTTTCCGGTTGGAGGTAGCAGCTAGCAACACTTGGCAAATGGCGGCATTTTGAGCGGAGCACCGTACCGTGCGGTCGTGTAAGCGAGATTGTGTTGAAAAGAATAAAGATTGATAGTCTGTTGAAAGTATTGACGTTTTCTTGGAGAGGAGTCCTATACCTTGGAGTGGAGTTCTTACATTTCAGAAGTGGGCTACAGCGCAAATACTGCGTAAGTACACGTCTTCTATTTTTGTTTAGATTATGCGTTAGCCATTTGAATTTGGAATTGACGTGTTGGATATTTTAAATAAATTATTATTTTTATACCAATTTGGTGGGCAAATTCACGTGAAAAGGTTTATTTATTTCAAGGCACACCAACAACTTATTTACAATTGCTTACGCATATATAAGTTTACAATTGTTAGTCCTGTGTAAATAAGTCAGTTACAGGTGTGCACAACGCTCACAGAGAATAGTGTGGTCGGTTGCCAAAAAGCCTAGCCCTTAAGCCAATAGGTTAGCATAGAATTAATTTAATTTCAATGTTTTTGTGTCTAAGTTATTATTTATTTGGTGGTTAAAATACAGATACCATGCCGTTCTCTAAGATGATTTTTTTGGTTAAACCACGTTTTTACGGAAGTACCCTCAAATAATTTTAATCCTCGTTTTTATAAAACCACCCAAAAAACCAAATATATATATCTCAATAGATAGCTAATTTGGCACAACTGGGTATATGAAAGGGTGTGATTTTTCAGTTATTTTTACGACCAGAGATACCGTTTCCAAGATATTTACGATTTTGTCTATTCATTATTATTTTGCTATTGTGAATAGATCTAAGTGAGTTATTTTTATGTGAGTTGCCAGACCAGACCATGGATGCCACCGGCAGCTGGACTCAGCACAGGCTGGAGATGCCGGAAAGAGAGTCGCCGCGAAGCAACTACACTGGCAGACGAAGCGGAAATCGCAGTCGACGTCTGGGAAAGCAAGAGAGGAGCGCGAGCCAGCAAAGATCAGCGCCGCACTGCCACGATGGGCACCAGGATGTCAACCAGAAACAGCAACCATCACGAAGGTTATGTAGTCCAGTTTTTACTACTAAATTCCGTTAAACGTGTACCGTCGCTTCGCCGTCTCAACCCATGGCTCAAGGCGCACCATCGAAACATTTCGATTTTAAAAACATATTGAATGATTTTAATCCGGCTACTAAAAATCAACGCATGGATGTTTGGCTTAGAAAGGTGAACGAGTGCGCCTCGGCCGATGGTTGGGACGACAAATGACGATACTTTTGCTATGCAGGAGCTGCAGGGATTGGCCAAACTTGATATGAGAGTTTAAACTCTAAACTATTTACGTGGCGGGAGTGTCAGGAGAAATTACTTAGTGCATTCCTTGTGAACAAATTATGGTCAAACCCTGGAGGACATGCTTAATAACTGCCCTGTCCCATGAGTGATATGTGATACACACCGATTGTCTTACTATTGTGTCTGCTTCGTGGACAGTGAAGTGGTTAGACGTAGAAGTAGATGCTACGAACGAACCTATTTATGATTTTTTATTATGAAAAACTTGCTGAACTGATTCAGCGATATCACGGGAAAACGAGCTGTAGATTGCATTAACATTACCCACAGAATCAGTGATCGGACTGTGAAATCTAATGCACTTGCTTTGCGAGATGCCTGACCAGTTACTTCAGTCCTTGATTAACAATAAAGAATTTTAATTGTAAGCAGAAGAAGGACATCCTTGCCTTCAATGTCCTAAGCCTTTTATCCGATGCGATAAATGGAAAAGTAGGTCACAAAACCGACAACTGTTTCAGTAAACAGGATAGATCTGAGCTTTTTTTTTATTTGTGTCAACATGTGTGTAACTTCGTTTTTTTTTTAACTAATTTATGCCAACTATGGTTTATTTTTAAATAGTGTATAGTTGTATAGATTGAAATTAACGAAAATTAAGTTAGAACGCCAAAAATATAACTAGAATAAAAAAATATCCGAATACATGATGGAAAAAGCTGTGTGATCACTTCCACTCTGACTCTGTTGAGAATGATATTAACAAAAAAAAAATACACAAAGTATTATTAATATTTTTACTACTAATTAAAGAAAACAATCTTGTCAGAAGAAAAAAAACACGAAACACGACAATTCTTTGAACGTTTTATAACAAAAATCAAACTTTCAGTTATGTGACTTTTGATGCACATCGGTTATTAATTTTTAAAATATTAAGCTATAATAAAATATGTTTCTGCAGTGATCCCTAGTTATGAATCAAAATTAAATTCCTGTCCATCGAGCGAAAACAGAACAAAACAGTGTTTTATAAAGAATTTTAAATATTTTTTGTTTAAAATAGAAAACAGGGACAGTCACACCACTGAACGCCTGAAAAGGATAAGGCTAAGAACTCACGGAGCGATTTTTAACCGCGCCCGCCGCGGTGGCGGAACTGCGTTTTCATTTCCAAACTCACGAGACCGCGTATTTGCGCGGTTACACAGCCGTCGCGGTTGCGATTATCGCCCGCAAACGTGGCGGGCGATGATCGCAAGACGCAAGACGGGCAGTTAACGATCAGTTGAAGTCCAGACCGCCATGGACACACATCAGAAACGAGTTGTTGCGTTATACTTACTTCACAGAAGAATGAAAAAAAAAAAAGACCCAAAAGGTTCTGGGTGCATCCACTGATTCAGCATAGAGATCGTTATGGATTATTTGTTACCCTTATTAGTGAATTAAAGAAAGACGAAGAAAAATTCTTCAATTATTTTCGAATGTCCGTCTCTAGTTATTTAGAACTTTTTAAAAAAATGGAAACTGCTCTTCAAAAACAACATACTAATATGCGAGATCCTATATCACCGGAGGAAATGTTGGCAGTCACATTAAGGTATGTATGCTTATTTTAATAAAACAAGTAATAATACATATTATATTTATTTATTCAAAATAAACATCATCTGACAAATTGGATAAATTACTATTAATTGAAGAGGCTAATGGAAGATTTTGTGGACTTTGGGTATTGCTTTCAGGAGTAGATTGGTAAGAAGAGGTACGATAGCCGCAATAGTTATTACTGTTATTTTCTTGACTGTAATTACATGTTGTATACTGATAAGATGAAAATGCTGGAAGATTATTATCAAGATTATCAATAATTTGTAGAACTGCTATTTGAAATTTTCTTGTTTTTGCTTCATCAAAATTTTGCAATGATGGTAAAATTCCACGAAAAAATGACAAATGTCTATCTTCACGCTGAGACAGCAACTCTATTAATGCTTTGTCGGTGTCGTCCTTTTTTTTCTTTTTAGCAGTTGTTTGAGAAGAGACTGGTGTAGGTGTAGCAAAAGCATCTGACGTTGATGGAACGGTAGTAGTACTCGTAGTTTGTTGAGTGGTAGCAATGTTTATTAAGGTTGAGGAGGTATTTTCAATAGGCATATTTTTTTTCAAAAACTGCAACTGATCATTATATATGTATCGTTTGGTTTTTTTAGCTCCCGATCCAGATTTTGTTTCTGTTTCAACTTTTTTGTTGTTCTTCATCCAGCAATCTTTAATATTTTTCCATTTTTTAATTACCGCGTTTCCTGAAAAGCATATTTATTTATTTCAGATACCTAGCTAGTGGAACTTCAATGAAAGATTTGCATTACACATTCAGAATTGGGCACACAACTATATCGACAATTATAAGAATAACATGTGAAAAATTGTGGGAGGTGTTATTGCATGAATGTTTTCCGGTAATCACAACAGATGTTTTAAAAGAAGTCAGCCAAAAATTTTACAATTACGCAAACTTCCCTCATTGCGTTGGAGCAATAGACGGGAAACACATAAGAATAATTAAACCAGATAACAGTGCTTCAACTTACTACAATTACAAGGATTTTTTTTCATTTGTGTTAATGGCTGTAGTTGATGCGGATTACTGCTTTGTTTTTGTAGACATCGGGGCCCCAGGAAGTAATGCTGATTCAACTATTTTTAAAAATACTACTTTTTGGAATGCGATTATTAACAATTCTATCAAACTGCCCAATGAAGAAGTATTACCCGGATCTACCTTGCCACCTGTGCCATATATATTCGTAGCCGATGAGGCATTTGGATTGGATCAAAACATAATGAGGCCTTATGGTGGTCAGTTTTTGAGTGTACAAAAAAGGGTATTTAATTATCGCTTATCTAGAGCACGGAGATACGTAGAATGTGCATTTGGTATTTTAACAAACAAATGGCGTATATTAAATCGTGCTTTAGATGTATCAATAACTTTATCAATTGATATTGTGAAGGCATGTTGCATACTTCACAATTTTGTACGAAAAAGAGACGGCCATCAGATAAGAGAAGAAGATTTTACTCACAATCTTGAGAGTATACAAACAGCTCAATCAATTCGTAGCGGAAGACAAGCCAATAACATAAGAGATGTTTTTCAACAATATTTTATGAGTGACAGTGGAGCCTTAAGTTGGCAATTGTCAAAAATTTAATGAAATAAAAGGCGAAAGGAAAATACGCCAAACTACAAAATTACATATAAACCAACATAAAACAAAATAGTCCATCAGTTTGTCAGATAGTAGGTACAAACCTTCGATCAACAATACTACTAGATTCAAGATAAGCGCTTCAAAAACGCTCAGAAAAATAAAAAAGTTCAAAGGAAATTGAACTTTATCTTTAAGCATTAAGGTTTATAATCAACTGAAGTTGTTTATATTATTATTTTTTTTTTCTAGGAAATGTAGATTTGAATCCCACCCAAAACAAAAATGTGAAAGACTGCCAAGTTCGATAATATGGGAATGCTTCGCCTATAAAAGAAGTGAGATCTGAATAAGTACCAAGTTCCATACACATACCTCAGTTAAAAATAGTTACTTTTTAATGATGTTACTGTGCAAGTTTTCACACACCTTGTTATAAACCTAAACGCAATGAATCAAGTATTTAATTTTCTATTAAAACTTGCCAAGTAACATCAATTAAAAGTCTATTTTTAACTGATATATGTGTATGGAACTTGGTACTTATTCAGATCTCACTTCTTTTATAGGCGAAGCATTCCCATATTATCGAACTTGGCAGTCTTTCACATTTTTGTTTTGGGTGGGATTTCATTTATTTTTGTAAGGTTGTTTATTTTATTTTTTTCTTATGATGAAGTTAGTTAAAGAAATGTCTCATTTATACTATTTTTTAGATTTTTTAATATGCACTATGTTTCTTATAAAGAAATGAACTAGATTAACTAAATGGACTAGATTTACCAACTGACTGACATGACATGTTATCATATATTATGTTCGTGGATCAAAGTTACACATTCGTTATTTTCGAAAGTGATTCACACTTGGCCGTTTTCAGATTTTTACTTTACTTTGACTAAATACAAACCTTTGTACCATTCGAAGATATATTATATAACTATAGATAAATTAAGTTCGTTTTAGTTCCTTAGGGGTATAAATTTACACCGGGTATAAAACACCTTCATTATTTTGAAACCGACTCACACTTGGCCATTTTCAGATTTTTCCCTTTACCTTGACATAAAGACCTACCTCCATGCCAAATTTCAAGTCAATACGACCATTGGAAGTGGTCTAGGTTTTTGATGAGTGAGTCAGTGAATAAGTGAATCAGTGTATAGTAAAAATTACGATTTTCTGACGTCAATATCTCAAGACCTACAATATTATATTAATGAAATTTTGTATTTTAGATAAGTGAGGGGGTCTCAACAGATACTAGAAATTTGATATGCGTATATCGCTTATATCGCTTTTTTGCTCGAACTTGGCGGACACACTGCCGTGTGTCTAGATTTCGAATTGTTTACATTTGTGCCGTAGCCACTTTTGCGACGTTTTTTTGTTCCTGATTGAAGAAAGCGGCAGCCGCGCTCGCACTGTTTTGAGTTGTTTTGAGACAGGGCGTCTGTGAACACGCACACATAGACACCTATGTCTGCGTGACTCGAACGCGCTTTATATGTAGATTGACTTCTGTTGTATTTTGTGCCACAGCGGTCCGGCGAGCGGTAGGCATTTATCGCGCGCAATACGTCGAGGCCTGGTGATACCCTTTGACGGGCGGGGGAATACGCGGGCGCGCGGGGCTGTAAGCGCGGGCGCGCGGGGTGGTCAGCGCTGGCCGCTTGTTTTGTTCAATTGCTAACGATACTTGATGAAGCCAATGATTTTGTGTAGCGTCGTGATGCACCGTGCGGCGCCTCGAGACGCAGCCTACATGTACCGACGGGCCAATAAGTGAAAATAAACTTTTAGTATAATACTTACCATATACTTTTTTATTTGTCTCATCCAAATTTTCAAAATCTTTATTTAAAATACTACATATTTCTTCCCATGCTTTGAGCGTTAAATTCTTGTACTTATATTCTTCTAAGCTCTTATCCCATAGAACTGGCCTTTCTTGCACTAAAGTAATAAGCATATCGACTTCAATATCCATTTTAAGTTTGTCGAACGTGACACAACACGTCCGATGCCGCAGGTCACTGGTGCAAAATGGCGTTGGATTTCTGTACCCCCGCCCCGTCGCCCGCCGCCTCTGCGCCAATGCGATCGCCGGCCAATCGACCGCAGAGCGTGCGGGCGCAACCCGCCGAGGCTGCGGGTGACCGCGGCCCGCGCGATTCTACTAGTTGCCCGCCGGTGCAGCGGGTCCCGCAAACAATCGCGCAGACTGCGGGCGTAAAACGCGTCGTGAAATGTGCTTTAATTTTTTTCATGTATATCTGCATTCTACAGAAGCTGCGGGCCCGCAGCCGCGGCGGTCGCGGTTAAAAATCGCTCCGTGAGTTCTTAGCCTAAAGCTTCATCTACATGGACGCTATTATTATGATTATGTAATATTCCAGATCAACATTTAATAATAATCAAGTAATACTTTATCTTTTCAATAATGGAACAAATAATTACAAAAAATATTGTACCTCGTTTACGTAAAGATTGTAAACATGAATAAAATAAAATTGGTCCCCACAGAAAACTATTATTCCGAATTTCTGAAACAACATCACTGTTTCCAAGTAAACTTAACTGTATAGGATCAGTCATGTTGTGACTTTGATCTCAGCCCGTATGTGACCATAGATTTGGTCACAAAACGGAAGTCACATTTTCATACTTGCTGATTAGAAAAAAAATATATGAAGGGGATAGGTTAGGAAGCTCGTTGTTTCTGGGGTCCTCCATCCTCACGATGCACCGAAAATAAAGTCAGCTCTTTACTCCAAAGGTGTTGATTGATGGTAACAAATCACAAAAATCACAATAAAATACTCGATGGCCGTGATGCACGCGGATAACTTTCAGATACGCAGCGAAATCGTTACAGGGCTGGCTAACCACGTGGACAGTACCAATGCTCGATCAAAAGTGAGTTCACTCCCGCGTAAAACCCAGCAAGGCAGTTTTTATTTCCGTTCTGTTTGCTAACCTGACTCAAAACCATTCTACCAACAACGAAATAACTAATCAGTGTTGCCACCCTGTAACGAGCTCACTCAAGCGATTTGCTTGATGTATCTGACAGTTCCCTTTATGGTGAGACGTCAAATCCGAGTGACGTCTGACGTTTCATCATCTTGACAGCTTGATATTTGACCAAACGGCGCTAAGTACTTCATGCTCTGACACGGCCATCCTGAAGTCTCACACGTCCTCGTGTGAGGTATCTGAAAGAGGGAAAAAGGCTTACAGAGTAAAAGCTTTCGCACGCTCGGTCAACCTGACCAAAAATAAAATTTTCAGCTTTCATGGTTTTTTTTTTTAAATCCAATCATTCAAAGTCCAGTTACATCGTTAAATAACAAAAAACAAATCACACTCACACACAATTTGCCAAATCAATGGGTACACTCTCGTTCTCTCGTCAATTCATTCTCGTGCGGTCCTCAACTTGAAGAAGATCCAAATGCTGAACAGTATTCCACAGATTGTTATTTTTTTTTTTTTAATCTTTATTTAATTACGGGGTTTTTTCTAAAAAGAAAACGACACCCCGATTATTGAATACAAAATTAAAAACTTAAAATTAAATTAACCCACCCGTAATCTACTACCCACAATAATAATATTAATAAGAATTCTGGCCTCATCCGACAGTGGCGAAGCCAGAATGCTATTATAGTAGCCTACATTAAAATTGTTGACGTCAAAAGCGTGACGTCTTTGAGCGTCAATACGGCTGCACTCGCTGAGGATATGATGGACATCTTCGATCACTCCACAAACAACACAATTGGGGGAGTCCACCTTACGCATCATAAAGCCAAAGCTGTTAAGCGGGACATGACCGGATCGAAGCCTCAAAGCCATCACAACCTCTTGTCTGTTCATGCTGCTCATGTCGAACCAAAGCGTACGAGGAAGTGAGGGCTGAATGGTTTTGTACCAAATGCCTTTTGTCAGAGACCTTTTGTTGAAATATTCTGACCAGGACTGCAAGCATTTGCCTCGAACAGTGGGTATAAGTTCCGTGTGCCAGGGTAAACAAGAAAAAGGAACGCCGTCAGATCCGGCATCATTAGCGAGGCGGTCGACAATCTCATTACCCTTCAGTCCAACATGAGAAGGTATCCATTGAAGAACAACAGTTTTATGTCTAGCTACAATTTTGAAAATAGATTTTAAAATAGAATAAGCCAGTGGAAGCCCTCTGAATGGTGACGTGCATTTAATAAGATGAAAAAGCGCACTTTTTGAATCGGTAAGGACAACAAAGTAATCACCGTCTAATGATTCTATATAAGCCAAAGCTTCTGCTATAGCTATTAATTCCAAATGCATTATTGATAATTTTGACTTGATTTTGAGTTTAACAGAAGCACCTGTCTGAGAGTCATAGAAGGCTGCGCCACAGTTATTTTCATGCTTTGAACCATCAGTGTATATACAGTAAAAGCCACAATATAATGAATTAAGTGAATTGGTACAAAGTGATACAAGTTGATGAACATTGAAACAACGCTTTGGTTTATCAACAGACTCCAAAGTAGGTTTAACGATATTTGATAAGTCCATATTGATGACCCAAGTATCCATGGAAAACATGTGAACTGTCGCACTACAGTAAATGAGTTCTCTATTTAGAACATCGTGAGCTAAAACAAGGAGGGGTTTTTTCTTATTTCTCCAATATATTTTGTTGCAGAGTTGATGTAACTTGTCCAGTAAATTAAGAAGAGGGTAATTATAACACTTAGATTTCAAATAAAATTTACAAGCTAAGAATTGGCGCCGAATAAATAAGGGAGGTAACGACAACTCTGACTCCATCACGTGTATCGGCGTACTTTTGATGAACCCACCTATCAAACGTAGACAAGTGTTTTGCAATCTATCTAATTTCGCCAAGTGTGAGTCAGCACTATTACCGAATAGAAAACTACCAAAGTCAATACGACTACGAATGAGAGTTATGTATAATTGTCTTAAATGTTTTGGGTGAACACCCCATCCGGGGCCAACCAAAACCCTGAAGATGTTAACTAGTTTTAAGACTCGTTCACATATCTCATTAACGTGTTTTTTCCACCGGAGACCTCTGTCTAGCCATAACCCTAAATATTTAACATTATCAACTACCTGTAGTGATGTGCCGTTTAGTCGTATGTCTATATTAGGTACACGAAAACCTCTAGTAAATAAACAAATTTTACTTTTATCCGGCGAAATATGTAATCCTACATCTGTTAGTATGTTATTGATAATATTGAGGGCAGCTTGGATTTTATTTTGTCCCTCGCTTACAGACGAACACGTCACGTACATTGCGAAATCATCCGCGTACTGGCAAATAGACACCTGACTTTGAAGTTGATTACAAATGTTTGCCGTTATTATGTTAAACAACAATGGTGATAAAGGGTCACCTTGCGCTAATCCACTACCTGAATCTCTACTAATAAAACTATTACCAGTTCTTATTCGAAATGTTCTTCTGTGTAAAAAATTCCACAAATAATTACAAATCAGGGATCCTACTCCATATTGATCTAAAACATGAATTAAAACATAGTTGTTAACATTATTGTACGCACTATCTATATCTAAAAAACAGCCCATAGTTGTACAGCCCTCAGAGAAACCGGTTTGAATGGAGGATATTAAGTAAGCTAGACCATCTATACACGATTTATTTCTACGGAAACCTACCGTGTTAACAGAAAAAACATTTAATTTTTCAACAAACCACTCCAGTCTCCTAAATAAAATGTAATGAAATATTTTGCATATGCAAGATAACAAAGAAATAGGACGAAAGGAAGTTACATTGCTTAGATCACGACCAGGCTTTGGAATAGGCACTATATAGATGTCACGCCACTGAGATGGAACAAACCCATGATAAAAGAATTTATTAAATAAAGTAAGCAACACCGATTTACCTACGTCAGGTAAATTTTTAATCATAGAATACGATATGTCATCGCATCCAGGAGATGTATCCTTAGATTTAATACATTTATTTAATTCCTGGATAGAGATCTCACATTCTAGTAATGGGTTGTGGTTTTTAACTGTAGGGGGCATTGGGGACACATGATCTGGTGTTAAAGAATATAATAAGTTTGTGGCATTTTGAGGGTCTACATAACTAGGAGGAGATCGGAAACCCTTTAACCATCTCATTTTCTGCCACATTTCACTAGCCGATGTCGTATGATCAACTGAGGAGCAGAAATTTTGAAAGTCCGTAGCCCTAGCCTGACGGATTAACTTCTGTGCAAAGTGTATTCTGTCATTAAGAATATCGAGATTATTGGGGGTAGGGTTGCGTCTAAATTTTGATAAAGCTAGTCTGCGCTGTGCTACTGCGTGTGAGATTTCTGCTGTCCAATACGGTTTTGGTAAAAATTCTGAGGTAGGATTCTGGTTGAATTTTACAAGCGGGATGAATTTGTTAGCAGCGTCATTTATAGTAACTAAAAAACTGTCGTACGCCTCTTGCAGGTCACTCGGGATATCGAAACTACAAAAACGTTGTTCTAAATATTTATTATACGATGTCCAATCGGCTTTGCGGAAATTTCTTTTCTTGAGTGAGGGTAGATGAGAATAAGTAGAAGTTGAAATTTTAACGAGTAAATGATCACTACCCAGGTTTTCATTTAGAACAGTCCAATAAAAGTTGTGTGCAATATCCATAGATACCAAAGATATATCAGGAGAAGACTGTTGAAGGTAATTATCTACTAAACGAACTCGTGTATGAGATCCATTGTTTAAGACGAAAAAGTTACTATCTAAAAGTGCGTCATGGATGAGTGACCCTCTGTGATCAGTTTTATATGACCAACTGACGTGGTGGGCATTAAAGTCGCCCAAGATTAGCGTTTTGGATGAACATGACGCCAGCAAATTACTCCAATCCTGGTGAGTGGTTAAAATTCTGGAAGGGCAGTAGATTGCAACAATATTTTCAAACGGTTCACAATTAAAAACCCTAATACAAACTATTTCGATACCACTATTGTTAATGTGAACGAATTTCTGTTGCGCCTTAATGGATTTGTGTACGAGTATAGCTACACCGCCATATGAGTCATCTCTATCCGCACGATAAGCACAATAACTGTTTACTTTAAAATTACACTCCGGCTCGAGCCACGTTTCACTAAGGGCAGCAATATGAACCTTTTCTTGTCGCAAAATTTCGCAAAAGGAAATTAACTTAGGCTTAATACTTTGGGCATTCCACTGTAAAATGTTTAACTTAAGTGCCTTAGGAGCCATCACAGGGTCGTATTTATAAAACTAAACACAGATTTTATCCAAGGCCAATCTGAAACAAAACTAACGGAAACTAACATTAACCATTCTAGACACAACTGTAATATGGATCTAATTTTAAAAGAAAGGCTATGCTGTTTGAGATAAATAACTTCCTTGATTCTGGCCCAAAGCTCCTTAATGGACGGACACTGTTCCTTTTGGCCCTCATCCTCATCCGACGACATATAAACGTCTTTACTGCCTCCATCTGAATTCCAAAATGCCCAATCCTCCTCAGTGGATTTCTTTTGACGCTTTGATGACTTAATGTTAGGATTTAGGGAGCGAGGAGTAGTTTTAACTGCTGACTTCACTTCATGAATGATGGGTTTTGTTTTGACGGTTTCGGCATAAGTCAGTTGACTAGGCGGATCAGGATACATATTCTTACTTGGTGTCTGCTCCGTTCTAAGACGTGGAAAAGTGTCGCCACAGCTAGGTGTAAGTAGGGTTCGTGTGACAGTGTTTTCGGGGAGAATGGGCCTTTCAGGTGGTACATATATTTCTAATGCTTTTCTGTATGTGCATCCAAACTCCGCCATAATCTCTCTCAGCTTCCTTTCTTTTTTGTACGCAGGACAAGCCTTGCTCAAAGATATATGGTCGCCTTTACAATTGACGCAAGAAAACGAAGTGGTGTCGCAATTTTCATGATGACCCCCACACTTGGGGCAAATTACGTTTTTAGCAGGACACATTTTACGGGTATGACCTAATTTCCAGCATTGAGAGCATTGGGATACTTGGTGTATATAGGGGAAAACCCTCACGTTTATGTCACACACGCGAACAGTTGCTGGTACATGGCTACCGTCAAAACATAGTCGAAGACTTTCACTCGGGCACCAACCGCCTTCATCTCGATTCCGTCGATTAAGCCTATGAACTGATATAAGCTTTGTTGGGGCTGGACAGGAGATATTTTTAAGGATCTCGTCATCGGTGAGTTCGAGGTCGACATCTTTGATAATACCATAGGAAACAGAGACTTCCGTAGCCCTCTGCAACCTCCAACCTTTCCCTAGAAGTTTCTCGCATGAAAAAAGACTCTGTGCAGCTGTTTCGCTGTCAAATTGCAGACGAACTTTAAATGGGCTTAAATACTTTACTTGGTGTACCTTGGTTATGTCATTTTCCTTTAAAATGCGTGCCATTGCAAATTGTTTAGGAAGACGTTCTTTATGAGAAATGTAAACTTCATATTTTATTTCGTCCTTAATTGTGTTATTGCCACCGTATCGTGACTTCTTTTTTCCCTTTACTTCCCTCCATGTATCTTCATCCTCCGTACTACCTTCTCTTTGTCTCTTGGCTCCTCTTAATAGTTCCTCATTGGTCTCAAGGTCATCTCCATCATCAATAGCTTCTATATCGAGAGAATTATTCAAAAGGTTGTAAACATCACTCTCAACAATCGGCGTAACTGAACGCGGTGATGCGTTAGCGTTATCAGTCATATTGCATCTAAAACTCGGTGAATATGCCTACAAATAAAAACCGGAGAACGGCCGGGCGAACCGGCGCACACCGGTAATGTTGTTGTTGCTGCTTCGTAACAGCTGCGCGGGCGATAGCCAACGAAACGCGTCGAAAACACGACTAGGCCGCGCGAATGCCGCTGCGGAACTCCAGATTGTTATGAAACCGAAAAGAACATAATGGTGTTGTTCCGCATCTGTTGACCTTATTGTTTGTATATCTTGTTGATCTTTTATCAGCTCTATTTTCTTCTTCAGAGTATCGAGTTGTTCTTCATGCGTTTCTATTGTTATATTCGTCAAGTAGGCAATGTTGCTATTACTTGAAATTAAATGGCTTATGCTTGTCTCGGGTACGTAAACATCGTTGTCATTGTCCAATTTCATTTTGCTTTGTAGATTATACTGCGAGTGAATAAGGTGATTGTCACCACGCATCATGCATCCTGTCGCTAAGGCAATCGTGCCCGTATTTCGTAGTGTCTGTGACGTAATTCCAGCTGGACAGAAAATGCGCATAGTGCATTCCTCGCAACACCGAAACAACCACGTGTTCTTGCCATGTAGTTTGATCCAGTCATTCGTGCAACTTGATATTCTTGTGCGGCAACTGCATGCTACTCGGTTGTTTATTATGTCTGCTTCGCAAATGTTTGTTGCAGTTTTTATTTCATATACAGGGTTATTGGTAAATCACTAACAACCTTGCAGGACTGTATTACTAACGTCATAAACTACAACTTTTGTTCTATGACTTTTTATAAAACATAATACATTTGCCAAAAACAAACCTACAAGATTTCATCGGTCTATCTAACACATTTCAACTCTAGTTTGCTATAGTGATAAAATTTGCACGCCCCTACCATTTCTTCACCAACTAATGGCCCGATCGAGACCAGTCGAGCGATTAGACCTTAGAGTGTGCGGACGAGTCGAGATTATCACACATTACAAAAAATTCGTTTGGTGAAGGGTTTGCATTTTTAGAATGAATGCAAGATCTTTACCTACCCTACGCCTCCCGCGCACTATTCTCGTACCATACTTTTGAATTGGTAACTCGCTACGCTACGATTTCCCGCCTTTTTACGAAAAGGTCAAATAAAAAAAAAAAACACAAAATATCGTGTTCTTCACGTACTGTGTGCCTCAGTGGACGATCACTAATCCCTGATGGCATGACAGAATTGCCCGTAATCTCGTAACCGCTGTGTGGCGGCTAGCATTGTTACTCAGCTAGGTGTTGGGAATCGTATGGCGTATTGGCGACATGCTTCTGAAACATTGTCATCACACCTAGCCAGCATTCGCACCATTTCCGTGTACTCAACATTTGAATATTGATACGCCATACTGTAAAGATAATTACGTTCGCACCACCGAATTTCGCTACAAGGACACGTATGATGCGACGCGGGCGCATAAAAACGACTGACGGCTGCTCGTAAATAGGTCAAACGCGGTGTCGGTGTCGACCTTGCCGCTGTGAATGTCTCTAATGAGGTCGATCAATGTACCTTGTATTCTTCGTAAGTTATCAATCATCATGTTCGCGGCTACTGCAGTGGCGACAATGAAAGTTGTCTTGTCTTGTTCTGTTTTCAATTGCTGAATGCACTCTCTTAGCTGTTTATTGATTACGATGAACTGTCGGTTCATTACTTGCTCGTTCCTTTTCAGTAGATTGTATTCGCCTTCAATGATCGATGTTTGGTTTTTGTAGAGATTAAGCAAGTGATCCTCGTTGCTTTGTATCAATTTTATGTCCTTACTATATTTCTCAGCGAATTTATCATCGAGCACTCCAAACAAGGAGTTGGCAATGTTGCCTATCCCGTTTATAAGACCTCGTCGTGCACGCTTCCCGTGCTCATCTTTTAAGACTTGATGATAGTGCCTTAGCTCACTCAATTCGTGCTCGAATTGTGTTGATATAGCAAAGTAGGCGGTATTTCGCTGATCGAGTTCTTGTAATTGCTTGACATATTGTTCAACAGCGGAAACACTTCTCCAATATGTTGACATGTTGTAATAAATAACTAATCGCCAATCGTCTTGAATTATCTGTACGTCTGCGCTTTTATCGAAGAATACAAGACGGGACGGATCGAGAGCTGTGACGTTAACTAATTGTTGAACGGACGGTGCCACACACATTGTCATGAACAACAACATCGTACTCAAGCAAGTTGTGAAGATTCCTTTCTTTGCACTTGCAGGTCTCTGTCGACTGTGCCGCGATGGTGCAGCTGAAGTCGACTCCCTTTATTATTCTTTATTGTACACAAAAACATATAAAAAAAAACACACACAACACAGAGAAGACATGTACAAAGGCGAGCTTAATTAACCCAGAACTGGGTTCTCTAACAGCAAACCTTAGAGCGATAGAGAGATGTGATAGGGAAGAGAAAATTTAAAGTGCACAACATTAAACAAAACAAAGATGAAACTACATAACATAAAATATATACCTATAAATAAAACATAAAATATAATAAATAAATAAATACATACATACAAATAAGGTCATGTTGACAGGAAATGTTCTTTAGTTCGTCTCTTGAAGACATCTAACGACTTGCTCTCACGTATACTGTGAGGCAGAGCGTTCCAAAGCCTCACAGCGCGAACAGTGAAGGATCCATCATAACGGCTCGAAGTATGAGGAGGGATACGGAGTAGGAGAGATACAGAGGAGCGACAGGGTTTGCCTCTGGGAACAAGGAACTCAAAACGTTCCCGAAGATAGCTCGGAGCGTTGGGATTATGAAGAAGAGAAAAGAGAAAAGATAGAATATGAGCATCTCGACGCTGCCGAATTGGCAGCCACTTCAGCTGGCTCCAAAATTCTGACACATGGTCGTATTTCCGGAGGCCAAAAATGAAGCGAATACACAAATTCTGCAGACGCTCGAGTTTGTCAAGAAGTTCTTCAGTCGCATCAAGAAAGCAGACATCAGCAAAATCTAAAAGAGGGAGAAGAAGCGACTGAGCGAGAGTAATTTTTGTCGGAAAAGGCAGGAACTTCTGGAGACGTTTGAGTGACTGAAACGAGCAAAAAACCCTTCTGCTTACTTCCGCAATGTGTGAACCCCAGGATAAATGACAGTCCATAATTACCCCCAAGTTCTTGACCGCAGAGGAGTATGGGATGGCAACGCTATCATATGAAACCGGTGGTGGAGAAGACAGCTTATTAAGGAAATATCTGCCACCAATAATGAGAGCTTGTGACTTGGCAGGATTGACTAGAAGTCCGAAATCCTTAGCCCATCGACTTATGTTTCTAAGATCATTATTGATGGCATCAATTGCTTTCGGCAGCTCTTCAAGTTTGAAGTGTTGATAAAGCTGCAAGTCATCTGCATAGAGATGGTAATGCGAAACTAGTGACTTAGTGATGGCGTTTATAAAAACGGAGAAAAGTAATGGAGAGATAACGCCACCTTGAGGAACACCCGCAGCGAGTTCCCGCCACTCAGAGGAAGCCTCATCAACGCGAACCGACTGTGAGCGACCTCGAAGATAAGAGTTGAACCACCCAACAGCAGAAGGAGATACATTTAGTGAGGATAGGATACCTAAGAGGATGTCGAAATCAACTGAGTTAAACGCACTGCTAAAATCCAGCAAAACCAGTACAGTTAAAAGCCCCTTCTCCATAGCCAGCCGGATATCATCAGTAATTTTGATGAGAGCAGAAACTGTACTATGGCCAGGGCGAAAACCAGACTGGTATGGACTTAGCAGGCTGTTAAAGGAGAGATAACGAGAAAGTTGATTGTTGACAACACTCTCAAGGACTTTGGATAGAATTGGAAGTATGGATATGATGATGATGTCCTCCTAGCCGATTATCGACTACGGCGGCTGTTCTCATTTAAGGAGATCAGCCAATTGCGCAGGACATATTATAGTGCACAAGCATTTGCGCAGACACAGGTGCACTCCCTATTCCTTCACTCTCATAACCCGATGGGACGGCAAATCCGACACGACCGGAGAGAGATCAGGCGCAGGACCGACATTTACGTGCTCTCCGATGCACGGGTGTATCAATCACCAACTTCCAGGCTCCGGGCTGCTTTGTGAAAGTCTTCTAAAACCCATAAAGCGATTTCGGCCCGACTCGGGAATCGAACCCGAGACCTCGTGCTCAGCAGCCGCACTTGCGACAGCTAGACCAACGAGGATGGATTGGAGACTTTGGGCAAGGGCAACACATGAGCTTTTGTGGAGATGGAAAGAATAGCACGTTTAATATCTCCCTCTGTAGCCGGGTGGAAAGAAAACGAAGTACATTTAGGCAAAGAAAGGTTTGAGAGATACTTAATAGTAGACGATTTAACGTTGTCATCCAGCGTTACTGGTGACTTCGAAAAATGGTCATTAATTGTGTTTGGATTTATTTCGGGAGCGCTATCATTAGCGACCTTCCCGATACCGAAAGACTTAAGGAATTGCCATACTTGTGCTGTGTTGAGGTTTCTTCAGCGGAGCTAGTTTGGTTTTTGCTGCCACTAGTCGAATCAGCTGTTGCCCTTCCTTATCAGTGGATTTGCAGTAAACAACACATCCGTAAGCTCGTTCAGATGAATCGCAAAAGCCATATATTTCGTCGTTTAATCCATCGTGGTATGTAAATATCGTGAATGTAGTTCATCTGTTGGCGGAATTGCTCCCATTCTAGTTGTATGTTCAGGGGTAGCTCCTCATCCCAGCCTGCCGTTGTTTTCCAAGCTTGTTGAAAGATCAATTTGACCCGTAGTGTGACTGGCGAGAGCCAACCTAATGGGTCATACAATTTGGATATATCGGACAGCAATGTGCGTTTAGTGTTGACGTCACGCTTGTTGATCAGCGCTATTCGTTTATATGTAAATTGATCCGTGCGCGGATTCCATGTTATGCCTAATGTTTTGTTTGTTTCTAAGTCTTTGAAATCAAACATTCCTTGACTGACTAGGTCATTTGGCAAATTCTCGAGTAGGCATTTATTGTTGCTAGTCCACTTTCGAAGATTGAATCCACCGCCCTTCAACATGGTTATTAGTTCATGTTGAGCCTTCTTTGCGGTGACGATGTCGTTGCAGCCTCCCAGGATATCATCGACATACAGCTGATTTGAGAGCATCTCTCCTGCCAGTGGAAATTCAGCGCCGTCATCTTTGATCAATTGTTGGATTGTGCGCATGGCCAAAAATGGCGCTGATTTGGTGCCATATGTCACTGTAGTCAGTTGAAATTCTTGTAGTGGTTCTGTGGCAGAATTTCGCCAGATTATTTTCTGTAAGTGTTGGTCCGTTTCCTGAAGTCGAATCTGACGATAAAATTTCTCGATATCGGCTGTAAATACGTATTGAAACGCTCTCCAGCGCAGAATCATGGCTTGAATGTCCGCATTCCATGAGTTCGTTCAAACTACTTCCAGCGGTCGTGACTGCCGACGCGTTGAATACCACGCGTAACTTTGTTGTAGTTGGATCAGATCGTAGTACTCCGTGGTGAGGTAAAAAGCAACTGGGTGCTGTCAGCATGTTGCATGGTCTCATGTGCTCGAGAGCTATGGACTCGTCAATGAAGGCCTTGTAGCTGGCTGCAAAGGCTTCGTCTTGAGCAAATCGTTTTTCCAGTTGTTTGAATTGAGCTACCGCTTGTGGTTTTGATTGTCCCAGATGTTGATCAAAGTCTTGTTTCATGGGTATTCTCACTGCGTATCGCCCATCTTCAAGCCTTCTTGTTGTTTGAGTGTACAGTAACTCACAGTACTCTGCCTCGACTGTTAAGTCATCGTTTTGAGCTGTGATCTCTTCCATCTCCCAAAATCGAGAGATGTCCTCAGTATTTACTACCACATGGCAGTTATACGTTTTGGTGTTTCCAACTAAAACCCATCCGAGCTTTGTTTGTTGCGCAATCGGTGCGTGTATGGTTCCTCGGAGGATATTGTTCATGATAATATCGGCGTATACTCCGGCATCGAGCAGGATCTCAACTGGCCGAGATAGGTTGAAATGTGGATCAGCCAGGTGGATATTGTGTATGTGAGGCCAGTTTTGTTTCTCAAAGGAGTAGTTGGACAGATTGTTATGTAATTTTGCCATGACCAGTGCCTGTGTTGTAAACTGGTAGTCCCCATAAAGTGACTCGCATTCCAGCTGAACCGTTCCGTTGCTATGACTTATAAAGGTTCCGACTCCGGATACCGTTGAATTTTGGTTGTATCTCCGAAGCCCAAGTCGTTGCACAGCAGACTCAGTAATAAGGTTTAATTGAGATCCTTGATCTAGAGGGCATCTTAAGGTTGTGTAAGTTCCATCGATGGCTCTGACCTTGAGCATGACTGTTGAGAGCAGAACTTCGTTAAAATTTCCTGACACGTGATTCGCTGTGCCTTGTGACGTTGACGGCTTATTGTTGGTTCGTTGACCGTTGGGTAAAGTAATTAGTGCTGTGTCACGGAACATATCATGTAAAGTGGTATGATGTGCATTGTTGCACACTCTACACCTTTTTTGCGAGTTGCATTTATTTTCCTTGTGTGTAAACATGCAATTCTTGCAAATGTTCAATTGCTCGAGTGACCTTAATTTAAGTTCCGGGCTCATTTCTTGAAATGATGAACACTTAATTAAGAGGTGATTTGTTTTGCAGATAGGACAATTTTTGTCGGAGCTTGTGTGATTTGCCTTGGGTGCCCTTTTGTATTTGTAGACGTCCCTGTGGAATGATGTAGCCTCCTTGTCCTGAAATGAGGGTGCTTGTTTGTTGAAGTTAGATGGATTTATTTTCTTCGTTGTAGATTCTAGCGCTGTAAACTTGTTCTCGATAAACTGAATAAATTCTTCAAACACAGGAAGCTCTCTGGGATGTTTTCTCAATTCCATGTAATCGGAGTAGGTCTGAGAGTCGAGTTTACCCCCAAGAATGTGTACTAGAATGGGATCCCACGTAGTAGTGTCTATGTCTAAGTTGCGAAGGGCGTGCACTACTTCCAAACTAGTGTCGTGTAGACGCTTCAACTCGTAAGTATTTTGATGTTGACTTGTTGGCTGACTCATGAGGGTTTGCATCTGTTTCGTGAAGAGTAGCTGTCGATTGTTGTACCTGTGGTTAAGAAGTTCCCAGCAGGAGTCGTAGTTGGTTTCCGAAACAGATAAATGTTGCACCAAGCGCTCAGCCTCACCCTTTAGTTTTCCCTTCAAATGCTGCATCTTTTGGGCTTTTGAGAAGGTAGGGTTCTTGTGGATCGCAGCGACGTATAGGTCTAGGAATGTCGGCCACTGAGCGTAATTCCCCGAAAATACCGGTATTTCGATTTTCGGTGCGCTGTCACGTTGCTGTACCGCGAGATTTAGTTTGCGGTTAAGATCTTGCTTTGTTGACTCGTAGGTTCCTTCATACTTTGAAAACTCAAGCTCATAGGTTACGTCACTGCCGACGAGAATGTTGTCGAGTTTCCAATGTACTTCGTCGATCACCTTCCATCGGGCTTCGAGCGTCTTGAGTTTGTCCTCAATATCCCATTTTTCAGTCAAGTCAGCCATAACCATGTTAAGGATGAAGCGTGAGAAAGCTCTGAAATTGGTTGCTTGTTGTGTTTTGAGCTCGTCCGACTTTGAAAGGATTCCAACATTCTTTATGGGTTCACCTTGATTCCCGAAAGTTTCAGAATCCTTGTCGCCAGGAGCATAAGAGGGCCAGGCTTGCAACTTCTGTAGTATTGTTAGGTACTCACCTTTGACCCGCTCGTATACTTGAGTGGCGTAGTAGTCATTTGACTGGTTTTCAGCGTCTTGCAGAATCCTATGGTTCATCTCAAACTCATTCCAGTGAGCCTTGAGATTATCCAATCTAACCTTGATGTATGTAGTGTTTTTGCGGTCAGGACCATTCTTCCCGAAGTTGACACCGATTTTCCTGATGCCTTCAGCAATGATTTCCTGCCGCTTTAGAAGTTCTTGTTGTTTAGCGTCCATTGTAGTTGTGGGACACTAACTCCTGTTGACTTCAATAGCTTCCGGATCGCTCTCTGTTGGTGTAGCCTGTTGTGATCGCAGGATCAGAAGATATCTCTAGTACGATATGTGCGCCTTCTCAATTCAACTGGGGCGACCCGCTTGTGGGAGACCAGGTGAACCGATTCGCTATCGCAAATAGAAATACTTCGTACCTGAGACAAGGTGCAGGACTGTGGTACCAGTTGCGACGATCCGGCTCGAAGGACCAAAATGTACGAGCCGCTAGCCCGTACAGAAGAGATGTAATATGTGAGGTGGTGGTGAGGTTGGTTGTTGCAGCAGACGGGATGTAGTCAGGGAGTAAAACCGCTGTATTGTGTCCGTGCTACCGGAGTGATTTTATTGTTGACACTGTCTTACAAAATATTAACCTAAATAATATCGACTAAGCGTGTAAGCTAGATCAGCATAATCGACAAAACAATTTAATGCTAAGTAATCTAAAAAGTAAAACAACTAATATTAACTGGCGATGCTCGTACAGCAAACCTTACTAACAAAAGTCCAAAACTAAGCTCAATTCAACAATTTCCATCAAGACAACCTCCCTCCGGCGTCTGATAGCGATGACTCAAGACATCCTCTACCCGGAGTCTGATAGTCACCGTTCCAAGACAACCTTTATCCGGTGCCTGACATCTGCGACTCAAGACATCCTCTACCCGGAGTCTGATAGTCACCATTTCAAGACAACCTCTATCCAGCGTCTGACATGCACACCCAAATAACCATTACACCGAATAACAAATCATAAAGAACACATCTACCTCCCTTTATTAAATTTCTAAATAAAACAGAATACAAAATAAAAGAAAAGAATATCCTAAGCAGATTTAGTCAGAGTCCATGTCATCGATGACACTAGAATTTTCAGGCATTTTACGTAATCTATCATGAGCGTACTTGTATGTACGCTTCGAGTTTAAGGCTTTCAAGATGTAGCGATCACCTTCCAGTATTTCTACGACTTTAAAAGGACCTTTGTATTTTGGGTCAAGTTTGGTCCGATTTCGTTCTTCATTTTGCAAAAGAACAAAATCACCAATCGCAAAAGGTTTTACCTTGGCTTTTGTGCTATCAAAACGTACCTTATTGTATTCAGCAGCTCGTTCCATATTCTGAACCGCGTCAGCCCGCACCTGGTCAATATCGACTTCGGGTTCGGCATCATCTGCCAACATTATGTCCAAAGGTCGTGCCACCTTTCCGATTAATAATTCCAATGGGCTTGCCTGTGTAACACGATTCTGAGTGCAGTTAAGCGCAAGTTGCACTTCAAGTAAAGCGTCCTGCCACGAACGGTTAGTAACCTCTGCCGCTATGAGTAAATTTTTCAGAGTACTCATAACGCGCTCAACTTGGCCATTTGCTCTAGAACTGCCGGTTGCAATTAAATGGAGCTTTATATTTACCGACTCACAATAGTCCTTGAACTCACGACTAGCAAAGCAGCGGCCTTGGTCTGCGATAACCCTTGTTGGTGCTCCGAATAGCGAGACACTGTATTTGAGAGCTTTTATGCTACTAGCAGAGTCTATGTTCATCGTATGTCTAAGCAATACGTACTTTGTGAAGGCATCTATGAGAACAAATATGTACTCCTTCTTGTCGTTCTTCCCGCTCAACTTTCGGACGGATGTATTTTTATGATAAAACTTACCGTTTTCGAAAAAAACACAAAAAAAAACAAAAATTTTGACATTTGACCTCGAATAACTTTTGACGCACACATGGGATCGATGGGGACTTTTAGTATTTTATTTATAATGATCAAATCTAGCTCTCCACCAAAAATCAGCTTTCTGGGAATTTTTGTTATTTGACCGTAGTGGTCAAATCTATTTTTATGTCTACTTTGACCGGGCTAACAGCCAGAGTTTCCAACTCGTACGAGTGGTATCTTGACTCCGCAGCGGTCGTACGCTTGCTGTAATAGGCAACTCTATGTAACTTACCTCCTTTCCTTTGCATTAGGACTGCGCCGTAACCTATCGAGCTCGCGTCAGTGTGCAGTTCCACATCCAGATCAGGACAGGTTCGTGCGTAAGGATCGAAATAATCTGCTGTCTGATGACTTCGTGTTCCGGCTTCCAATTTAACTTACCATTACCAGCTGTCAGAGCATACAGAGGGGCCATGATCTGCGAGAATTTAGGCACAAACTGGCGGAAATAGGAGGCCAAGCCTATGAACTGTCGCAGCTGCGTTGTCGTCTCTGGCGGTGGTAACAAAGTTAGTGCTTCTATCTTACGTGGGTTTGGACGTACCTGCCCGTCGCTGACTTCATAGCCCAGGAACTCAACCTTTTTCTTCAAAAACTTGCATTTTTTTATGTTTAAAGAGAAACCCTTAACACTGAGTACCTTTAGTACCATTTTCAATCGTTCGAGGGCCTCGTCCACACTGCTCGCTACAATCAACACGTCATCCATATAGACTACAACAAAGGTGTTCACCAGTTCCCCTAGAGCGTTAATGATCGCGCGCTGGAAAACGGACGGAGCATTCCTGAGACCAAACGGCATTGCCAAATACTCTAATTGGCCATCAGGAGTAACAAAAGTCGTCCGCTCTATCGACTCCTCTGCAATGGGAATCTGGTGATAGCCTGATGCTAAATCTAAAACTGAAAAATACTGACCTCCGTGCAATCTGGCAATTTGGTCGGATATGAGTGGAAGCGGGAATCTCTCAGGCACGGTGTTATCGTTTAGTTCACGATAATCCACGCACATTCTATCGGAGTTGTCCTTCTTCTTCACCAGTAAGATAGGGCTCGCAAATGGTGAACAGCTAGGACGAATAATGTTAGCGTCCAGTAGCTCCTGCACTTTACCTCTGACAGTTTGTCGCTCCTGTGGGCTTAGTCGATAGGGACGTCTGTTGACGGTCTTATGAGGGTCCTTCAACCTTATCTGCATCGGCTCGGTATCAGCACGCCTGATTGGGACGCTTTCCGCAAAAGAATCCTCAAAGGACCTAAGAATATCAATCAACTCATCTTTATGATGCGATGTTACGTCAGTATCCAGCTCATTGAAGTCGATCTTTTTAATAGCTCACACGATTGAATAACGGTAACATTCGCGAAAACTAGCCTATCAGCCGACATATCGCATGCTTAATGGAATACTGACTTAACTCAAAAAAGTCTTTTTTTGGGAAATCGCAAAAGATGATCTTACAATTACGATTTATCATGTTTGTTGACGCATAAAATTAAAACTGTTTATTATATAATTATGAATACTTGTATTTTTAACGAAAGGACAAACTATTGATGGGATCTGAGTAAATAAAAACTGGAAATAATTTGTAATAATTTTATAAAAAATATTGTAAAATGATCATTCTAAGTTGAGACAGTGTTTTATAAAAATTAAAGTAATTATTTTAATACACAAATGTCTCATTGAGTTTTAAGCCTTTTTTCAGTTTAAATAATTTATAATTTATGATGACTAATTCAGTATTTAGTCTGTATTTGATTACTTTAGGAAAATATTTTGAGATTGGGTCACTTTATAGAAATTTGCAGACCGTGTATAAACATAATATTGGAGTTTTATTAGTATTAAAAGACTTAAATATAATCATCAATCTTTTATTTAAGCAACTTTTACAAGTAGCTGATAAACTTAACAAATTTAAGGTACTCTTCAGTCTTATTTATAGGTTTTACTTAATTATAAATCAACATAAAAACATTCCTGAGAATTACACCATATCAGCAGGTAACAAAAAAAACGTATAAAAAACAATGTTCTTAATTATTAAAAAAAGACATACTGGTGATTCAAACTAAATAAAGCAATTAAATAAAACTACTTTTATGGATTTTATCGCGATTATATTAATATTATTTAATCCCGACGTTTCGGATCCTTTACAGCATCCATGGTCACGAGCAGACCGAGGTGTTGGTCGTCTTGATATTTACCAACACCTTAGACTGCCCGTGACCATCGATGCTGTAAAGGATCCGAAACGTCGGGATTAAATAATAACCGCGATAAAATCCGAAAAGTAGTTTTATTTAAATGTCTAATATGCGCGTAAGTGTCAGAAATCAGTAAAGTTTTTATTTTATCTTTTTTATTATTTTTAAAGGAAACATTTTAATTAAATTTGGCACAATAGCAATCAAGGTAAGTATACTATTAATTAATAATTGTGTTATAAAAGTCTGAATAAAAATTTGGAATCAATTTTTTTGTTATCAGCTCTCTTAGATCTTTCTTTTTATTCTCGCTAAGTTCTTGTCTTTGTGTGTAGGCATTAGTGGGTACAATATCATTCAGAGGAAGCATTTTCTTCCTTTTATTTCTGACACTCACTTCCTGGTATTCGTTATCTTTGTAGGAGGTTTTAATGAAAAAAGAAAAAGGTGTATTTTTGCACACTCTAATAACCTTTAAATCATTCTATAAAATAGTTCCCCCGCCTTTCATTTGATTGAAATTAACACCCCAATCTTCTTGAAGTTTTTTTAAGTCTAAAAATGACTCAAATGTTAATTCATGAACTGAAAACTTCTTGCCAGTTTTTTTTGCATTTTTAATAATGGATATGTATTGATGAGGAGAATAAATTGGACCAGATTTTAAATTTTTTGTAATTTCTTTTTCTATGAGGCTATGAATATTATCTCCCTCGTTTTGGGTATGACCTTTTATTAAAAATTTATGAGTTATAGATTCAATATTTAGATGAGTGACTGCATACAGGTAAAGTGATACTATAAACTTATTTTTATTCTGTCCGGCGCAATTGTCGGAATAGAGAATTAAATTACACCCTTTGTCATTTGATGATTCTGCTGAGAGCTTCTCAAAAACTTTTAGTAAACAAGATCCAATTTCGTTAGCCCCACGCTTAGCATCGGTTTCATTCCAGAAGAAGCAGTGTACATCATCATACGAATCTTTAATTTGGCCGTCAACTTTTTTGTTTAAAATCGCAGTAGTGAAATTGTAACTATTTAACTTTGATTTGTAATAAAATCCTGAGGTATCTCCTCTAGGAGATTGCAGAACAGCTTGTAGATCAAAGACAAGAACTTTATTTCTATCGTCTATTTTGCAGCGATCTTCGTACTTTTCTTGGCGGCTCAATGTCTTTTCTTCTAAATGAGCATCGTACGATTCTTTGAGCAATACTTTTTGTTCAGGCGTCGAGTTCTTGTATTGTAAACATAAATCACATTGATCTTTTCTGGGCCGGAAAAATGAAATATTATAATCGAGTGTAAATACTTTATAAAAAGTACAATATCTACCTGCTTCTTTATTGTTCTTGTTTTGATTTTCTTTAAAGTCTCTGAAAAGATCAGCAATTGTTTTCCCACCATCAATGTATTCACGAGTAGTATATTGCCTAACGTAATGGGATTCAATTCGTGGAATTGCGTCTATGAACTGTTTAATATCTTTTAGTAGTTGTTCGTCAACCCTTACATGGTTGCTGTGCTGTCCTCTAAGATCTTGTGCAAGAATTCCATGTGCACTTGTCTTGCTTTTGACAGTACGTATAAAGCGATCAGAAATATCCAAGGTTTTCATAAAAAATCTTTTACAAACTCTTACCGATTGCCCTTCTACTAAGAAATGGAATGCTTTGTTGCAATTTCTAGGATTACGAGCATTTGAGTATTTATATTTAGGGGTGATATCGGTCATACACGAATATATAAATGATCTTTGAAGATCAACCTTGCCGAGACTCCAAAACACATCAAAAATTGATTGTCTCTGATCTCCGGTTATCTTATCACAGCATTTGAGCCTGCATTTACCACCACAGGGTGGTTGAACAGATCGGGGTTTGATTGCTTTATTTTTTTTGTTAATATATGGTTTTCCAGCATTTCTGAGTCGTTTAATCTGATTCTGTTTCCAGTTCTGTTCATTTCGTATACGTTTTCTTCCCTTCTTCTTTTCTTCTTGCTGTGCAGTATTTTCTCCGTTTTCTTGATTTGCCGTCACATCTGTTGTTGCAGGTTCATTAATGTTTATTTGTTCTGATTGTATTTCTACGGCTTCCTGTACTATGTGATCATGTGAACTCTTGTGTTCATCGTTAGAGTCTGTATCGGAACTATCACTGGAAGATCCTGAAGACGATGAGGATGAAGAAGAGGTGGAAGACGAGGAACTCAAGGATGATTTTGATCGACTTGGATATACTGGTATTTGCCTTGGCTTTTTAGTCGGAACTTCGTATGTTGGATCTTGATCACTTAAATCGGTATTAGTATCATCGGATTTTGGACATTTTTCATCAGTGCAATCGTGGATAACTGTGGTGTCATGAAAGTTATTTTCATTACTGGCCGAAGCTGATTCAGGAATTTCAAAATATGCCTGTAAGTTTGAGTAACGCTGATTTTCCGGCTTGTTTGTTATATCACCTAACATCTACAAGTAAAAAAAAAATGTATTTAATAAATAGTAATAATAATAAATCGTCGTCGTCGGTCGTAGTGGCCTAGTGGGTCGTGGTGGCCTAGTGGGCAAAGAACCAACCTCTCGAGTATGAGGGCGCGGGTTCGATTTCAGGTCAGGCAAGTACCAATGCAACTTTTCTAAGTTTGTATGTACTGGCTAAGTATATCTTAGACACCAATGACTGTGTTTCGGATGGCACGTTAAACTGTAGGTCCCGGCTGTCATTGAACATCCTTGGCAGTCGTTACGGGTAGTCGGAATCCAGTAAGTCTGACACCAGTCTAACCAAGGGGTATCGGGTTGCCCGGGTAACTGGGTTGAGGAGGTCAGATAGGCAGTCGCTTCTTGTAAAGCACTGGTACTCAGCTGAATCCGGTTAGACTGGAAGCCGACCCCAACATAGTTGGGAAAAGGCTCGGAGGATGATGAATAATAAATATATAAATAATAAACCTAAATTATAAAGTTACTTTTAATTATTACCGTCACTTCAGTTGATGGCACCGATTCATGTTCTTTATCTTGTGTTGCCGGTTGTAGCGACGGGTCTCGAACCTGAACAAGCTCCAGCATCTTTTTCGATCTATTGGATGACATTATCAACCTAAAACATAAATAGAAATATTTAATATGCCTTGAGCAAATAAAAAACTGCGGGCAAAATTTAGACAAACAATGACTTAACATAAAATATTTTATATATAATTACACATTAAATTACATTTTTTTTTTTCAAACGAAGACTCAACTATTATTGGGGCTCATAAGTAACAGATACATTTAGTAGTAAGCAGGCTTATATCTGAATGTTAAAAAGTGTTACCTTTATTATTGTATAATTTTTAATAGTAAACTGACTTAACTCACAATGAGCCTCGAAAAATAGCATAACGTTTAATGATAAACCGGCTCAAAACTGAATGTTTCACGTAATATAATATGGAAATAAGTAGTAAAGTGACCTAAAATTTAATTTGTCAATGTAGGATTAAACAATTTTATGAAACTTACCTTATAATTTAGTGGAAAACACACACAACAACGATTGGGTCCTTGTTCAATAAAATAACAATAACTTATCATCACAAGCTCCGGACACAAACTGTCATTAGCCGCTATTCGACGAAAGCACGATAGGAGATTCCATAAGAGTGAAAGAGACGGATATATCACTAGGTCGGTAAAACAGTAAAACTTCGATGATATTCAAACGTTAGACGGTAGATGGCGCTAAGAGAAGCCTGTATCGTTACGTAACTCGATTCTGACCTATCTACTAATAGGTCAGTGTACCACTAAGCATGCGATATGAACCGTTATGCCTTGCTCAAGAATCTCACGACCTATCAATATGTCATGTCGTAGGCAATGATCAGGCAACACGTGGAAAAGAATTTCTAAATGGATGTCATCGATGTCAACGACAGACAGTATCTGCACAAGAGAGTGAACAGAAGTTTGTCCTATCCCTGTCATGGTTACAGTATTATTGAACCTCTTACCACAAAATTTACAAGCAATGGATTCAAAATTTTCAAAATTCAATTTTCAAAATTTAATCAAAGAACATTCTGCTTCAGAATCATAATAGAATGAAAACTGCTCACCTATGTGACGTAAGGTTCCACTAGGTGCACCCACGGTGCAGATGTCAACCCGCTTCTCCCTGCTGGTACCGGCTCCGCTAGTGCTACCCTCCTGGCCTCGTCGCTTCGGACAGCTGTTTGCGAAGTGGCCTTGTGCCTGGCAGTTGAAGCAGGTGACTCACAGTGTCCGGCGTAGAACAAGCCAGGTGGACAAAAATATTTTTTCATGGTTTTGCAACTAGACCTATTGATTAGTTAATTATGTATTACTATAACATATTTTTTAAAAACAAAATGCGTTGGATTTGTAGTTAAATATTTTATTTCATATATACACAATGATAATACACGAAAACAGAAAAAAAATTTTATTATATATACACAACCTTAGACTTAACATATTATGTACAAAAAAATATAAATCTTAATTTAAAGTTTTCTATTTACATTAAAACTAAGTCTCAATATCAGAATCATCGGATTCACAATCCGATGATTCCGAGACAAGATAATCTTCCTCATTTTGTGGAGGCCTTGATGGAATTTGAGGACGAGGCTCTATGGTGGGAGCTATGATGAGCTTTAAGACCTCCCGGAGGCTATTGATCAGAGGATCAGATGTTATAATCAACATGTTGAGCAAGTCTCTATTCGTGACAAGTCGAGAGCACTTTCTGGTGTTATGCTCTCTAAACCTCCGACAATCTTTATTTCTTGCTTCTTGGGTTTCTTCTGAAAGCTGCCCTATTGGAACTATTGCCGTCTTAACTACTTCTGTGCTATGAATTAACGATTTATGCACAGTAGCAGGCATGTAGTACCACGAATAGAGACTTAGATAAAGTCTTCTTGTCTCGAGACAAAGCTTGTTGAATTCAACAAGATTTATCTCGAAACCAGAACACAATGTTCTCAACAATACATCAAAGTTTTTGATGATTGTAACATCCAATCCTGTGATCCGAGCACTCAGTTCAGGGTTCCCAAAAAAACGTCGAGCTGTGTTTCCATCGTTTGTGGAACCAAATCCAGGCTTTGGCTTGTCCACAATTAATCCCATTTCATGCTTAAATCGTTGTTTGATTTCGTCTGATCGTTGTTTTACACTTGCTTTTTCCTGGGAAGACCTAGCTTGCCATTTTTTTCTATCCAACTTATAACTAATGTGTAAAAAGCACTCAAACGAACGAATCCAAGCATGTAATGTTGACAAACCAAAGCCAAAATTATCCTGATTACTGTCAAAATGCCTTCCTTCATCATTCATCATTGTGGGAGTAGCCCCGCAAGCAGCATTTTTGCGATGAATGAGTCTCTGTCAAAGCATTGCACACATTTCCATCGGTCATTGTCAACAATAACTTGTGCTTAGCAGAAATTTCAGAACCGGCAAGATCACAAGAAGTAGGCTCAAGTTGTTTAATTGTTCCAAAACCTTATTTGTCTCGATTTTTGTCATTTCCATAGTTTCTTTAACAAAAATGAATTTGATTGGACGACAAAACATCGTGGATGATGCCCGACTTTCATAGTCCACTTCCTAGTCTGTTTGTGTGAGTGAGTTGTTGATTTGGAATCAATATAATACGCTAATGCCTCGTCATTACTTAGCGGTCTATCTCTTTGCACAGCACTTGTTTGTTGAATGTTCAAGCACGCACTTGCGGAAGCTGGATTTTCACCAATGTCTTTAATAACTCTGGCAACCTTTTTTTGTCCAGTTGACCGTGCAGCTACCTCTGCGGCAGTCATTAGTTCCCCAACACTTCGCGATTGTACTAAATCTTCAACTCTACGTTTTTTGGTCTTAAAAGACGCATCTTCAAAGTCTTTTCTAGGCCTTCCGGGCCGAGAAAGTTCAGCGGTTGAGGTAGAAGGTTGCGGTAGAGTCGATCGTACACAAAATTATATCTCCTGGCCTTCCAGCCACAACTTATTCTTATTAAGGAAACGCTCTTTTGATTTTCCTGAAGACACCCATCTAGTTGCAATTTTTGAAGAAATGCTGGCTAATTTCATCTTAATTTCCCTTTCGCATTTTTCAGTGATTTCAGAAAAATTAAACTTAGTTGAAATTAACTCAAATAGACGATCACATCTTTTGTCTTTTTCGTGTTTAAGCCACTCTTCGAAAAACTCTATTTTATTAATAGAGTAAAGCTTTTCTGAAAAAAATGAAAATAAAATAGTTGTACTCAAGTGTGCTACATAAATTATATGTCATAATCATCTACAGACATGCAGCTAAAACATATAACAAATTCAGCCTGGATACAAGAGGATACATGGCTTTTCCAAGGCAGATAAATTGAAAAACAATGAAAATACATGTTTTTTTTTGTGTATTCACAGATTGTCTATTTTATGAATGTCTATGGCACATAAAAATATTCCAATAAGAATTAAATGTTATACATACCTTCAGAAGTAAAATCCATCACTAAAACTTCCACAAAATTAAGAACTGTCACCATGAGATGTTATTGCAAGTGTCGCGAAAATGCAACTGACCTAATTCTTTGATTGCATTTACCTCATTAGCTCACTTTGATAAACGATGACTCATCAGTATGGAATGTTGGACGTAAACAATTCTTGGAATCGGGGGTTTAGGGGTGTTGTTTACATGTAGAAAGTACCTACTGCCGGGAATTAGATAATGACTTTTGTCCAACTGGCTTGTTCTAGAGCGGACACTGTGTGACTGTGGGGTTGATTGCAGCTGGTGACGTCTTCTTGAAGAAATCTTCTTTCTGGAAACTCGACCGCTCTTCAGCTTTCTTCAGGCTGCGCCTTTTGGTTAAGCAGACCGTAGACTTGTGGCCCAATTTACCACAATAGAAGCACTTTATAACAGTAGGTGTGCCAAAATATTTTTTCTTAGGCTCCGGTCCGGAATAGTCACTGCCAGCCTTTCGTTTGAGAAAAGAAATGGCTCGCAGCTCTTGTTGAAGTTGATTCCGAGATGTCACTTCGGTGGTGAAAGATAATCGTTGCACACGTTAATCAAAACGAGAAATGTGTGCCAAGACCGTAGCAATAGCGAGCTGCTCTGACGTCAAATTCTTCCATCTTGACATTATTGAGCGCTTAAGTAGCGAGGCACTCACTTTCTTTTGGCTTGCTTTCTATTGAAACTATCGGATATTCAGCGAGTAATGCATTTATTTCACCACAGACAATATAGATACAGATACATAGAGTAGAACACTGAGTATGGATCGACTAACACAATATAGTCTATTATTATTTTGTTACTATTTATAAATAACAGCCTGACCTAACAAAATAATCTACACTCCAAAATCATAAATAACTTTAGTAATTTTATTTCTCAATCTCAGACATGCCAATTGCATTTAAGTACTTATAATGTTTAGTAGCACTCAAACTTTTTGTAAATATATCAGCTGGCATCTCTGAGGTTGATACATATTTGATCACAATGCTATTGTTTGATACACACTCTTTTACAAAATGATGTCTTGCATCAATGTGTTTAGTACGCTTACTATTAAACAATGGGTTAGATGCTAATTTAATAGAGCTTTGATTGTCACTGTACAAACACATTGGTACATTTTTATCTAAGTAAATTAGTTCACTTAATATATTCCTGAGATATATACCTTCTTTACAAGATTCAGACAGAGCCATATATTCAGCTTCTGTACTTGAAAGAGCTACAGTCTTTTGCTTTTTAGCTTCATATGAAATCACTGAACCTGACATTATGAAACAGAAACCAGTATATGATCTTCTATCTAGAGTACAAGATGCCCAATCAGCATCAACAAATCCAAAAAGATTACAATCAGTCTTTTTATATATCAGACCATAACTTTTTGTTTTCTTTAAATACTTTAATAAACGTTTCAAATGTTTCCAGTGAGCTTCATTAAAACAATTATTGTACTGACTAAGATAACTGACACTGTAAGAAATGTCTGGCCTGGTGAGCATAGACAAGAACATCAAGCTACCAATCAATTGTTGGTATGGATAGTTTTGTACTACTTTACTGTTTACATCCTTTTGCAATTTTAAATTAACTTCCATTGGTGTATCTGAACTTAAACAATCAGTCATATTAAATTTCTTTAAAACACTTTCAATAAATTGCTCCTGGTCTACAGTAATACAATCATTATGAATATTTATATGCATACCCAAACATTGCTTGATCTGTCCTAAGTCCTTTATTCTAAACTTTGCTACCAACTCATTTATTAACTCTAAATAAGTATTCTGGCAGTTATAAAAGACAAAAAAATCATCTACAAACAAAGCAATGTACATCATGACATTGTTGTCATTTTTTATAAAGAGACATGGTTCATAACTAGACTTTTTAAATTTTAATAAACAAACAATCTTCAACTCGAGAATACCAAGCCCTTGCAGACTGCTTAAGACCATAGATGGCTCTTTTTAACTTTAAAACTTTACTTTTACAATTAACAATGTTGGAAAGTTGGAAGAAGTAAGCAGAAGGGTATTTTGCTCGTTTCAGTCACTCAAACGTCTCCAGAAGTTCCTGCCTTTTCCGACAAAAATTACTCTCGCTCAGTCGCTTCTTCTCCCTCTTTTAGATTATGCCGATGTCTGTTTCCTTGATGCGACTGAGGAACTTCTTAACAAACTCGAGCGTCTGCAGAATCTGTGCATCCGCTTCATTTTTGGCCTCCGGAAATACGACCATGTGTCTGAATTCCGGAACCAGCTGAAGTGGCTGCCAATTCGGCAGCGTCGAGATGCTCATATTCTGTCTTTTCTTTTCTCTCTTCTTCACAATCCCAACGCTCCAAATTATCTTAAGGAACGCTTTGAGTTCCTTGTTCCTAGAGGCAAACCCTGTCGCTCCTCTTCATCTCTTCTACTCCGTGTCCCTCCTCATACTTCGAGCCGTTATGATGGATCCTTCACTGTTCGCGCTGTGAGGCTTTGGAACGCTCTGCCTCACAGTATACGTGACAGCACATCGTTAGATGTCTTCAAGAGACGAATTAAAGAACATTTCCTGTCAACATGACCTTATTTGTATGTATGTATTTATTTATTTATTATATTTTATGTTTTATTTATAGGTATATATTTTATGTTATGTAGTTTTATCTGTCTTTTGTTTAATGTTGTGCACTTTTTAATTTTCTAATCTCTCTATCGCTCTAAGGGTTGCTGTTAGAGAACCCAGTTCTGGGTTAAGCTCGCCTTTGTACATGTCTTCTCTGTTTTGTGTGTATTTTTATATGTTTTTTTTTGTGTACAATAAAGAATAATAAATATTCTGGTATATCCATGTAAACAGTTTCATGAAGATAACCATTCAAGAATGCAGTCGGGACATCAAGGTGATTCATTTTAAGATTTAACTGAATACTTAAAGCTAACAACAACCTAAATGTAGAATACTTTAAAACTGGTGAAAATGTCTCATTAAAGTCTATGCGCTTTTTCTGGGTAAAGCCCTTAGCTACAAGCCTGGCCCTATAACGCACTTCACCTTCAGTGTTAAATTTCTTTTTAAACACCCACTTATTTTTCACAATTGTACCTTCACTTGGCCTATCTACCAGTTCCCAGGAGTTATTATCCTGAAACGATTTCAGTTCCTGTTGCATAGCACTTTGCCACTGATCTTTTTCAGATCCACTCATAGCATCACTGAGGGAAATTTGTTCATCAGACACTTCCACACACATGCTCGCACTTTGGTAAAAGCTCGGTTTGCGCCTAACACGTTTATCTGGTAGATACATGTCACTTCCCTCTGCAACTATATTTTCTGCCTCTGGAGATAAAGACAATTTGTCTGAAGATGTATCTTCATAGTCGCTTGATGAATCATCAGGAACATACGTCTCATCATGCTGATTCTCTTCCTCTGAATTACTCTTAGGAACTTCCTCTGTTGACCTACCCAATTGGCTGTTCTCTTCGATCACAATAGATGTTGACGAACTGTCATCTATATTCTCCATAATGACTACATCTCTGGCTACAACAACATCTCGTAATACAGGGTCATACAAGCGATATCCTTTGACATTCTCAGAATATCCCACTAGGAACATTTTCTTCGCTTTCTTGTCCCATTTCCTACGTTTTTTCTTTTGGAATATGGACCATTACTGGGCTGCCAAAAATTCTTACATGTTTCAAGTCAGGCTTTCTGCCCATCGACATTTCAAAAGGGGTGTTCATGTTATCCAAGCCCGCTGCCGGTGATCGATTCTTTATGTAAACTGCTGTATTCACAGCCTCAGCCCAAAGATTTTTCTCAAATTTGGCATCATACAGGAGACATCGCGCCTTCTCAACTATGGACCGGTTGTTTCTCTCGCTTATTCCATTCTGTTCAGGCGTAAAACTGTTAATTTTTTGATGAATTATACCACTATGCTTCAGAAAATTAGTCATTTCTGTCGAACAAAATTCTCCTCCGTTGTCAGATCTTAATATCTTAATTCTTTTCGACTGCTGATTTTCAACAAGCTCCTTATATTGTTTAAAGTATGTGAAAGTTTCACTTTTAGATTTAAGAAAATAGACTGTGCACCATCTACTGAAATCGTCGATAAATATCAAGTAATATTTTGCTTTTCCGATAGACACATTCTCCATGGGCCCACATAGATCTGTGTGGACCAGCTCTAGTACATTTTGACTCTTACTAGTGCTTCTAGGAAATGGTAGTCGAGTTTGTTTGCCTTCACAGCACACTACAGAGCTATTTTTACTACTTTCACTCATATCATCAAAACTAACTCCTTCTGCTGCTCCATTCTTTAGTTTATTTAAATCACTTGTATTAATATGGCCTAATCGCCGGTGCCAAATACTACTTGAAGTCTTCACAGCTGCTACTAAGGTTTGTTGCATCACTTTTACTTTTAATCTGTATACCCCATTTTCTAACATCGCCTCGCCAATACAATCATTCTGTGAGTTGTAAATTAGACAACCATGCTTATTAAACATCACTCTGTTGCCACTAGCAATTATCCTGCTCACTGATAGTAAGTTCGTTGTGAGGTTAGGTACACATAATACATCGTTTACAATAATAATAAATTCTTTGTCTCCAACACATGTCGTAATCTGCAGGTCTCCAGAGCAAGAGACGGGCACGACGGTTTGATTTGCAACAATAATCTTCTTCGTCTTCGGTTGATTACACACATTCGATAATAAGTTCACGTTCGAAACAATATGCGTGCTTGCGCCGGAATCCAAGTGCCAGTCTGATTGACTAAAATTTTTCGTCATAAAAACTGCACTAAAAGCATTTGATTTTGTTTTGTCCGCAACTTGACACTGATTTTTGAAGTGCCCGGTCTGTTTACATTTGTAACAGCGTATTATTTTCTTTCTCGACGCCATGTTGTGCCCGCTGTCTGATGGCGTTCCGTTCGTTCCGTACGTTCTATTCGGTCCGGTACTGCCATGTTGTTGGACTTGCGGTTTTGACGTACTGCCAACATTACGTCTATGAAAATTTTTAGCGGCAAATGCACCTTCTTCCGACTTAACCTCAAAATCTGCACTCATGTCCAATAATTTGGTTTTTATAGCATCTGCACTCATACTTAAGCCCGAATGCTCGATAGCCATAATCATGGGCCTAAATTTCTCCGGTAGTCCTGCTAACATGAGCGACCCAATCCACAGGTCATTTATCTCAAAACCGGTACCACTAAGTTTCTGTGATGTTTCGATGACCTGGCTGACGTAGCTAGTCATTGACTCGCAGTTTTCTAGGCGTATGCTAATAAGAGTTCTTAACAAGCTTATTCTCCGAGCATATCCGGAATCATCAAACATATTCTTCAATATCTTCCACAAGCTATATGTTGATGTCGCCTTTTTTATGTGTATATAAAGAGAAGCATCGATTGCTAGCACAAGCTTTGCTTTTGCCTTTTGATCGTCTGCTATCTGAGCCTCTGTAGCTGTAGCCGGTAATGGTCGCTTGATGCTGTCCGCCATTCCCTCCAGCACGAGAACATTTTCAGCCGCGAAACACCAGTCGTCGTAGTTTTCCCTTCCTTTTAGTTTAGGGATATTTACTAAATAATTTTTTGACATTTTAATCGAACTGTACTGTGAACTATTTTATTTTAGTATTTAAAATGGGACTGGGCCCATAACCTATTGAAACTATCGGATATTCAGCGAGTAATGCATTTATTTCACCACAGACAATATAGATACAGATACATATGTAGAGTAGAACACTGAGTATGGATCGACTAACACAATATAGTCTATTATTATTTTGTTACTATTTATAAATAACACTTTCATGCAAATTAATCAAAAAAGACGCAGTAGTTTCTGGACAATCGTACCTTCGGATAAACAGCTCCTTGAAATCGTTTCAAGTCATGCCAGGAAAGGATACCGTTGACAGCCACGTGGATGCTTGCCCTTTCAACGCACGACTTAAAGCAACCATCAGCTGAGCACCATGATGGTTCTCGACGTTGATGCACAAATCTGCCGTCGAAATCCATGCACGTGCGTCCACATTTGGGTTATCCGGATTGAAGTCGGGTAAACACAGCTCTCTCGATGACGATGGCATCTTCATAGCTTGAACAAACGTCAAGAATTTCCGATTTTGCTGATCGAGAAGCTGCTGCCATTTTTCTTCACTGCTATCACGGTTTGATGAGTTTTGATGTGGCGTGGCGTCTTCCAATCCCACTTCGGATGAAGGGGATAGGTTAGGAAGCTCGTTGTTTCTGGGGTCTTCCATCCTCACGATGCACCGAAAATAAAGTCAGCTCTTTACTCCAAAGGTGTTTATTGATGGTAACAAATCACAAAAATCACAATAAAATACTCGATGGCCGTGATGCACGCGGATAACTTTCAGATACGCAGCGAAATCGTTACAGGGCTGGCTAACCACGTGGACAGTACCAATGCTCGATCAAGTGAGTTCACTCCCGCGTAAAACCCAGCAAGGCAGTTTTTATTTCCGTTCTGTTTGCTAACCTGACTCAAAACCATTCTACCAACAACGAAATAACTAATCAGTGTTGCCACCCTGTAACGAGCTCACTCAAGCGATTTGCTTGACGTATCTGACAGTTCCCTTTATGGTGAGACGTCAAATCCGAGTGACGTCTGACATTTCATCATCTTGACAGCTTGATATTTGACCAAACGGCGCTAAGTACTGCATGCTCTGACATATAAATAATTATTTGTGGTTCTTTTCCATTTGATGTCATTTTAAACAGTAACCTAAAGAAATGGTGGTTTCTAAAAATAAACAGCAATCCTAATATTTGGTTACGCTGTAGTAAAATTCAAACACATATCTGAACATAAATTTGATGATTAAATTTGAAATTTGATGAGTTTTTTTTTTTTTTCGCAAAACCTTAGCCTGTTACGAGATAGACGTATTTTTATTGCTCCATAATTAAATATTTATTTAAAATTAGAAATTCTACTATTTTCGTAAATACATGTATTGATTTGGCTCTATAACTCACCTTCTCTCACTTTACTGCAATAATCACAACATTTCCTAAACATCACAAGCATGGACAACAAACTTGCACAGAGTGTGGTTGATTTGGAGAAATTCTTCAGTTCCCGTATGCAGGAGTATGAAAATAAGCTTCTGAAGGTTGCTGCTGGCAGTGCTCCTAAACATCCTGACCTGGCTTCGCTCTCATCGGAATTCCTGGAGTTCAAAAGTTTTGTTTGTCGGACACTGAAACTTCTGAAAGCACAGACCGAGCTCCTTTCCCGTGCCCTGGACAAACATGAAACTACTATGCGTAGGAAGATCCTGCTGTTCCACGGTGTTCCAGAGAAAACCAACGAGAAGCTCAATGAGACTGTCCTGGACGTCATTGTCAAGCGCATGAAGGTGGATGATGCCTGCTTGGACATTTTTGAGGTTTGCCACAGACTTGGTGCCTCACAGGGTAAAACCAGGCCTGTGCTGGTACGCTTCAGGGATATGGAGCACCGTCGTGTTGTCTGGGACAACAAAACCTTACTTAAAGGCTCAGGTATCATAATATCTAAGTTTCTCACTAAGACGCGACATCAAGTTTTTGTTGCTGCCCGGAAACATTTTGGGATAAGTAGCTGTTGGTCCGCGGAAGGGAAGATCATCGTCCAAGCGGCAGATAAGTCTCGTCGTAAGATCTCCAATATGGGTGAGCTAGATGATCTCATAGCATTGTTTCCTGCTAGTGCTGATGCAGGGACTGCTGGAGGAAGTTCGTTGCCTTCAGTGCCTAGCATTTCTCCACAAGCTGCTGCCAAGAAGACGAAGACGCTGAGGAAGGCGCATCGCTAAATGTTGTATTTTGTCTTGTTTTTTTCTATACTACTTTCCGCTTTAACCTTCTTATTTTATAGTTCCTTTTCGTGTGTTACTCTTTCTGTGAGTGCTAAGTCGGTACTTTTTCGACCAAGTTCGGTTTTGTTTTTTACACGCTTTTTTTTTTTTAAGCCGGTAGTTAGTTTTTTATTTTTAGATTTCACTTCACTTATTGTTTTGTTTGGTTAGTTTGACAATGACAGGTCAATTTGACGTTTTGTTGTCACCCTCTTTCTTTTTTTTTTATATAATTTGCAATATGTTATTCTCATATAGCTGACTGATGTTTGTCCTTATACTTGTGTTGCCACCTTCATTTATTTATTTTTTGTTATGCTGTTATTCTCTTTTTCTGACTGATATTATTAATTATTTTTAGTGTTTACTGATTCTTTGTGTGTGCGTATATTCTTTTCCCTTCTTACTGTTTGTTTTACTCTCTAGCGAATGGGTGAGTTAAAATAGCCAAGAGTTATTGGTAATTTATTTTTGTTTTTATTTATTTATATTAATATTTTATTGGTATATTTTTATTTGAATGTCTATGTGTGATTTCAACTTAGACGATAGTTTTTCTCTTGCTCTTCAACTTACAACAGTTTTGTCAGCGCTGATGGCGACTCTTCTGCTCCCTTGACGTTGGGTGATCAGATTCTCCTCACTTCTGTCGCCTTATCCTAATAATTTCAACATAGCCCACATAAATACTCGAAGTGTTCCTGGTCATCACTCCGACCTTCTGGCATCTATTGACAGTGCGCACCTTCGCTTCTGTCTGCTCACTATGCCCTCCCTGGTTTTGTTCTGGTTCGGAACGACAGAACGGGAAAGGGAGGTGGGGGTGTTGCTATGTACCTGCGGGCTGATGTCCCGTATAAGATCATCAGTGCTTCCCCTTCATTATACTCGGAATCAGCAGAGCATCTATTTCTTGAAGTTATCCTAAATCACACAAAGATGCTTCTTGGAGTAGTCTATAGTCCAAACCTCCATATTAATTACTTTGACATGTTAGATTCGCTGTTGAATGATTATTGCCCGTTGTACGAGCATATAGTCATGATGGGTGATTTTAACACTTGTCTACTGAAGGATGACAGTCGAGCGCTTAAACTTAATTCTCTTCTTTCTTCTTTCAATCTTAGTATTTTACCTCTCTCTGCTACTCACCACTTTCCCAATTGTACTCCTGGTTAGATCTTATGATTGTGTCAAAGATCAGTAATGTTTCTTTTCACGGACAGCTTACTGCTTGTTTTTCCTACCACGATTTCATCTTTCTATCTTACAGGATTCGTCCTCCTAAGCGAAAGCTACAGTACCTTTTCCTTCGGAATTACAAGGGCATTGACTCGGAGGCATTGACGCGTGATGCTGATCTCATTGACTGGACCTGTGTTTTGGAGAGCACCTGCATCAACGAAATGGTAGACTGCTTCAACCTTAAATTACTACGTTTGTTTGACAGCCATGCTCCCTTTCGTCGTGTTAAAGTTAGGAATATTCCGGCTCCCTGGCTCACTCCTGCCATTAAAGAATTGATGGCTAGTCGGGATAGGGCGAAGAGGAGGCTGAAGCGTAGTCCGTCTGAGCGCAACCTTATTGCTTACAAAACCTTACGTAACCGCTGCAGTCGAATGTGTAGAGATGCTAAGAGACGCTACTTCCACAATTCTCTCGATAATCGTAGCTCCTCCGAGGTTTGGAAATTCCTTAAATCGATCGGTATCGGCAAGGCTGAGGCTACTTATAGTGGTGACACTGACGTGTGTGCTCTTAACAATTACTTCAGTACATTGAGTCAGCTGGCCAGTCTGCCGTTGCCTGATTGTCCTCCATACGAGTGGTGTGCTGTGACCTCCGATGATGTGAAGAAGTCTATTCTGGCGATTTCATCTAATGCGGTAGGTAATGACGATATATGCTCTAGAATGATATCCCTTACTCTTTCCTCTGTCCTTCCTGTTTTGACTCATATTTTAAATTTTTCCTTATTCTCCGGTTCCTTCCCTGATCTGTGGAAAGCAGCAATTGTCATTCCTTTACCCAAAATTGTACATCCTGCTGCTTTAACTGATTTTAGACCCATCTCAATCCTCCCTTTCCTTTCCAAAGTTCTTGAACATTTAGTTCACCGTCAGTTGTCTGCGTATATATCCAGAATGGACCTGCTGAGTCCTTTCCAATCTGGCTTTCGGCCTGGTCACAGTACATCAACAGCACTGCTGAAGGTCACCGATGATATTCGCCTTGCGATGGAAAACAAATCTCTCACCTTACTAGTTCTTCTTGACTTTAGCAGTGCATTCAACTCTGTTGATTTTGATATTCTTCTCGGCATTCTAAAATCTATAAACTTTTCCCCTTCCACCCTTAGTTGGTTTGATTCGTATTTAAAAGGCCGTTCACAATGTGTCCGCCTTGGCAACCTTACCTCTGGCTGGTGCAATCTCTCTGCTGGTGTACCTCAAGGTGGCGTTCTCTCTCCTCTCCTGTTTTCTATTTTCATTGACTCTGTCACAAAGGTCATTTCTTCCCACTTCCATCTCTATGCAGACGACTTGCAGCTTTACAGACTTTTACCCTGTGCTGATGCAGAAGCTGCCGTTGCTGAATCGTGAATGAATCGTGACCTGGATGCGATTTGTGGGTGGGCGCAGTCCTTTGGACTACAAATTAATCCCAGGAAGTCTCAGGCCATGATTATTGGGCTGCGGGTTGTTCGAAAGAGATACCGCGGCTCTGGTACAATAGGGGACACGGGCGGTAGACCACCAAAAGGTGAAATTCGCTTGGCAAGTGCCCGTGCGCTCACGTGAAACACATACAGCACACACGCGCACGTATTTCACTTCTCTGTCTATATCTATCTCTGTCTCTATCACAGCCTTCTTAAACTCGTTTGGTGCGATATATACCTATATGCATATTAATAATGTAGCAAGCAGCCAAGTGACTTAAGACTTTGGCATAATGATCATAAAGCTCATTATTGTTATGATACAAAAATGTTCGGGTGATTTTCAACCGTGGGGTTGTTATTTTGTTAAAACTTATATTTACTATAATCTGCCAGAGTTGCAATGAAGCAGATAGTCGGTGTGCAAGCAAGTAGGTAAGATAGTCGGTGTGCAAGTGAGAAAGTATTAGGATCCACGCGTATCAAAATATGAAAACTATTTAATAAAAAACAACTCTAAAATTGAACTAGTAGGTGTATACTTACCTAATTTAATCTACTGAAAATGCTTAGTAAGCAACAAGTAGATATGATTATCGGGTTTTTATTTGATTTATTACATAAATAAATATACGTATACCCAATTCAAAATGATATATTTAGCATCAACAAATACACTTTAGCTATGTCTATAAAATGTATGCTTTACCTTTCTATACATAAAACCAATCATAACATCGATTTGAAGCTCATAATCTTTTCAGTCATAATTAGCAAACAGTCGAAATTATTATTATGGGCCATCATGATGAAATTAGCTTTCTATTTTTTACAAACCTTGTGTAATTTTAGGCTCAGCAGAAGGCTTTTAAAGGGACGTTGGAATAGTTTTATTTTTTTAATAAAAATTGCCCCACATTAGGAAATTCTCCTGTATCGTGGGTGCGTTTACAAACATTCATCACATGCAACACCCAGACCCCAAAACAACTTTAGTTGTTCCGTGCGGGAATGGAACCTGCGACACGCAGCGCAGTAGTCAGTGTGACCAACCACTACGTCATATGGGCTGTCGAAATTTATGGAAATATATTTTTATAATAACGTTATAGAAATGTAATGATAATAAAACAAAAAGTATATTGATTAACATATTATATTTCAATATAAAACAGATAAAAAAACTATAAGACACATTAAAAATAATATAATAATTGCAATAAAATATTTTCCTTAAACTATGGACACGTTCACATAGTCAAAAGTAGGTGTGGATGGGCACATAACTCGAAGATTTTCATTGTTATAATGTAATGTTTGATTGAAACAAAAACAAAGCACCCGTTAGTATTAAACACAATAGATTTATAATTCAAACAAAATACTAATATCAATATCGGACTAAAATAATAATCTCGGTGTATATGTATAAATTTTTAGGTATTGTAGTAATAAGAAATTAAACTTACAAAAAGCTCTATCTAGGATAGTTTACTTGAGCCAATCAAAGATTCTTATTACTTAAGTGTTCCGGAATACCTAAAAAGTTTCACACGAACTATACGTTCACATTTTGCTTGAAGATACGAATATACTTTAATAACTGGTTTTCTTAGACACTTGACTAGCTTCGTGTTATTGTTCTCATAAAACAATAGATCAAGCGTGTTACGTGCTCTGCCTACACCAAATCTGCTGACTAGCGACATGATAGCTATTTGCGTCAATCGGATGTTTTTCCATCTAAAATTGCAATCATCTCGTTCTGCTGACTCGACGCCTCGTGTCGCCGATCACCTACTTACAACGCGCTGACGCCGCATACTGTTTTAGTTAATTTTGCAATCGATTATTAAATTGTAATTATAAAATCAATAATTAATTTCGACACTTCGGTACTAGCATCGTCCAAGTCTAGACATAAGATTTATCTTAAGTTGATACTGTAATTTTTGAATAATTAAATCTTTATCCAAGTAATTTCGGTTTTCTTTAAGTCCTTCGGCTGCTACTTTCATAATTGGCGCAGTCGGTAGGATATTCGAGGCAGTGCGCGGCGCGGTATAGATTTCCAAATATCGTTAATCTGCTGACTCCGATAGTCGCTGTCGGTATTTCCAAGTACCTCGTCGAATATCCGAACTCAAGAAGACGCAGCTGAAGACGTATCCAGGCATCGATACAACGAAGAAATTATGTATTTGTAAGTTCTTGAAACTTTCTTTAAGTGTTGCTTCCTTGTCCTTCCTTTTTACCTATATTATATTTATTTAGTCAAGATTTTTCATCCACGAAAAACTAGGAAAAAATCTGTCTCTTCCAGACAGATAAATAGGACTAGGGAAGTAGATTCAAAGAGGTTTATAGATTTAGATAATTTAGGATTAGATTTATTATTTAATAGTGACGAAATGGCATTGAACCCCGATATGATCTACAAGGCATTACGCGCAGTTCCCGATTTTGATGGCAATCCGAATGTTCTAACACGATTTATTAAAATATGCGATCAGCTCGTATTACAATACGTCAGGAACGACCCGGGTTGCGAGTTAACAAATCTATGTCTCATAAATGGTATTTTAAATAAGATAACAGGTTCAGCCGCTTCAACGATTAATTCCAACGGCATACCAGATAATTGGCAAGGTATTCGTGACGCTTTAATCAATAATTTTTCCGACCAAAGGGACGAGACCGCCCTTTACAATGACATGTCCCTGCTGACACAAGGAAGTAGCACCCCGCAAGAATATTACGACAAATGCCAGACCCTTTTTAGCACTATAATGACTTATGTGTCATTACATGAGCATATACCAACTACTATAGAAGCAAAACGCGATCTATATAAAAAGCTAACTTTACAATCGTATGTCAGAGGTCTTAAAGAACCTTTGGGATCACGTATCCGATGTATGAGACCCGAAACGATTGAAAAGGCTCTGGAATTTGTACAACAGGAATTAAATGTCATGTACCTACAGCAACGTAACGAGAGTATTCCTGAGCGACGTAATCCGCCACAGCAAACGCATCCAAGCTTTAGAATGCCACCCGCGGTCCCTATGACCACACCGAAAGCCTTTAGTTTCCCTAGTGCAGGTCCCAGCTGGCGTAAGCCTATGCCTATCCCGCAGCAGCAGCAGCAGTGGAGGCCGCCGTTCCAGCATAACCAGGTTTGTGCACCTAATCAATTTACGCGTACTCAGCAAATGTTTCGCGCAGCCCCGCCAAATAATAACCCGCGAAGTAACATGTTTAAATTGCCTAACAGAAACCCTTCTACGCAGTATACCGGTCCGAAACCGATGAGCGGTGTTAGTCATTATGTCCCGAGACCTTTAGGGCTACCAGGACATGATTGGACTAAGTCAGGGAACCCACCACCTAGCAATTACTTCAAGACACGTGAAATGAATTACAATGAGATGACCGACTACGACGATACTTTTAATTACGCTGACTATTACTATGAACAACCCGACTATTATTATGACTATGACCCTTACGACTACTCTGACTTTCATAACTATGTTCAAAACGACCCTGATTATCAATATGTACAAGATAGTTCTCAATCGACCGACGTGAAATGCTTAGATGCACCACAGCCATCCGCTTCTTCTAAACCTGATCAGGATTTTCGCAAGGAGACGGATCACAAAGGATTAAGATAGAATTAAATATTCAATCTAAAAGAGAATTACGCTACATACAGATATCAAACCCGCCACTTAAGCTATTAGTTGACACCGGAGCTAATCAGTCATTTATTAGTCCCGAGGCAGTTAAACAATACTTTTCAGATATACCTTTGAACTTTGATCCTTTTGAAGTAAGTAACGCCCGTATTACTAGTAGACACGAACATTCTATAACTATCCCGAACTTTAGTGAATTTAATAACCCTAATAATGTTACGTTTTTCATTTATAGATTTCATAATTACTTCGATGGTCTATTAGGCCTAGATTTGCTTAACGGAGCACAAATTGACCTTAAGAATAATTATTTGATTACCGATTATACTACCATACCCATGCGTTTTTATCAATGTAGGAAACCTAGTCATCAGGAAACCATTCCGGCTAACTCATCAAAATTAATTAATATTCCTATTTATAGTCCAGACGGTGACGTTTCGATTGCTCAGCAAATATATTGTAACTGCATTATTCACGAGTGCATTACTCGCGTTACTGATTGTACGGGCATTGTAGAAATTAAAAACCCGACGGAATACGATATAAATATAACATTTGACCGTCCTTTGCAAACCGAGTTATTTAATACTGAGTGCATTAGCACCGAACAAGATCCTAAGCGCGTTAAAGAGGTTCTATCTCGTTTGCGTACAGATCATTTTAATATTGAGGAAAAAACTAACCTAGAGACTTTGTGTGCACGATATGCTGACGTATTTTATGTTGAGGGAGAGCCCTTAACTTTTACAAACAAAATTAAACACCGTATTAGAACGACTGACGAACTTCCCGTCTACACTAAGAGCTACCGCTACCCTTTCATTCATCGACAAGAAGTTAGGGATCAGATTACTAAGATGTTGGAACAAGGTATAATACGACCTTCAGAATCAGCTTGGAGCTCACCTATTTGGGTAGTTCCTAAGAAAGCGGACGCATCGGGCAAACAAAAATGGCGCATCGTAGTAGACTTTCGTAAATTAAACGACAAGACTATAGACGACAAATACCCTATTCCAAACATCAATGACATACTTGACAAACTTGGTAAGTGCCAGTATTTCAGCACCCTGGACCTGGCCTCAGGATTTTATCAATGTGAAATGCATCCCGACGACATCTCCAAGACAGCCTTCAATGTAGAGCATGGGCACTTTGAATTTTTACGTATGCCCATGGGTTTAAAGAACTCTCCGTCCACTTTCCAACGCGTTATGGACAACGTACTCAGAGGCTTACAGAACGAAATATGCTTAGTCTATCTTGATGACGTCATTATTTTCAGTACGTCACTACAAGAACATATGACTAATTTAGAAAAGGTGTTTAAGAGGCTACAAGAATCAAACTTTAAGATTCAAATGGATAAGTCCGAGTTTCTAAAATTGGAAACTGCGTTTTTAGGACATATTATCAGTGGCGAAGGTGTTAAGCCTAACCCGGAAAAGATAGCAGCCATAGAAAAGTACCCTTTACCAAAAACCACTAAAGAAATTAAACAGTTCCTCGGATTACTAGGTTATTACAGGAAATTTATCCCCGACTTTGCTCGTATCACAAAGCCTATGACAAAATGCCTGAAAAAGACTACTAAAATAGCTTTTGACTCTGACTATATTGACTGTTTTAACAAATGTAAGACCTTACTGGCAAATGACCCTATTTTACAATATCCCGATTTTTCCAAAGAGTTTATCTTAACCACGGACGCCTCAAACGTAGCTATAGGCGCTGTGCTCTCACAAGGTACTATCGGCTCGGATAAACCTATCTGTTACGCCTCAAGGACTCTGAATGATAGCGAAAGTAACTATAGTACCATAGAAAAGGAACTTTTAGCCATAGTATGGGCTACCAAATATTTTAGGCCGTTCTTGTTTGGTCGTAAATTTAAAATATATACCGACCACAAGCCACTACAGTGGATAATGAACCTTAAAGAACCTAACCAAAGACTAACTAGATGGCGACTTAAACTTAGTGAATATGACTATACTATTATCTATAAGAAAGGGAAGTATAACACCAACGCAGACGCTTTATCCCGAGCAGAGATTAATAATGAGGAGACTGAGTCTATGTTAGCCAACCCTTCAGAGCGTCCACCTTCTCGTAATGGTTCCACAACAGCCACTGCACACACCAGCACTGAAAACCCTATACTAGAAGTTCCTATCACCGACGAACCTTTAAACAAATTTCATCGACAATTATGCATTACTATAGTAGGCGACATTAAACGAAAGACGACAGCCACTAAACTTTTTGACACGCACACTCGTACACAAATTCAGGTTTCAGAATCAAACTTAGAACAGGACGTTGTGAACGCTATAAAAGAATATGTCAACCCCAAAGTTAAAACTGCTTTAAAAATTACTCCACCCTTAGGTATGTACTCGATTATCCCCATCATCCAGAATAACTTTAAGAGCTCAGCTATCAATCTAGTGTTAGTTAAAACTGAACTAGAAGACGTTAAAGATTACTTACGACAACAAGAAATTATAAAACACTATCACGAAGGCAAGACAAATCATAGAGGAATAAACGAGTGTTATCTCGCTCTTTCCCGGAAATACTATTGGCCTAAGATGAGGGATGAAATAGCAAAATACATAAATGAGTGTGTAATTTGCGGACAGTGTAAGTACGATAGGAATCCGGTTAGATCACAGTTCAGTTTAGTGCCCCCAGCTACCAAACCTTTCGAATTAGTACATATGGACCTCTTTACAGCCCAAAATGAGAAGTACCTCACAGTAGTAGACGTATTTTCAAAATATGGACAGGCGTACCATTTGAGAGACGGCACAGCGATTAGTATACTTCAGGCCATTTTAAACTACTGTACACACCACGGTCTCCCACTAACGATAGTGACCGACAATGGTACGGAATTTACGAATCAATTATTTTCTGAATTCGTTAGATTACACAAAATTAACCACCATAGAACCCTAGCTCACTCACCTAACGACAACGGAATTGTAGAGCGATTTCACTCTACGTTATTAGAACATCTTCGTATCTTACGACTACGTCAGAAAGACGAACCGGTAGTAAATCTCATGCCTTACGCCGTACTAGCCTACAATAGTTCAGTTCACAGCTTCACTAAGTGTAGACCACATGACATAGTTAGAGGACATTTTGACCCAAGAGACCCTTTTGACATTAACCTGACTGAACATCTCATGCAACAATATATATTGACACATCGAGACCAGATGAAAACTGTATACGACATTATTAATAACTTTACGCTTGCTGACCGTACGAACATTATTCAGAATAGGAATAAAGACAGAGAGCCCGAAGTGGAATACCAGCCTGGACAACAAGTATTCATTAGGAACCCAATAGCCAGTCGACAAAAGTTAGCATCGCGTTACACCCATGACACCGTTTTAGCTGACCTTCCAATTCATATATATACGTCTAAAAAGAAAGGCCCCGTTGCCAAATCGCGACTCAAACGTATCCCTAAGAACTCAAAATTGTTACAGGTTACTACTGGCGATGCTCGTTCAACCAACTCTGGCGCTCGAGATAAGACTTGAAAGTTTAGACGAAGGTCCCGGACTCTTACCTTTCAACCTTGGACAAGCGAGACTCATTACACATTACCACACTTTCCTACAATTCTTCTTCTTAGTCGTACACTCTTGTCAGAGTGGTCGTGGTCATGTAGGGTCGCCCACTAGTGCATCAGGTGCGATCGCTGCCTTGGCGATTCTTCTCCATCGCTCCCTGTTGGCTGCCTGGCGAGCGCATTCTATCACAGGGATCTTGGTGACAGATTTGATGGTATCTGTCCATCGTGTCGGTGAACGACCACGCGGTCTCGTGCCTTCGACTCTACCCTGTATAACTAGACGCTCCATAGAGTCACTTTTGCGGGTAACGTGTCCAAAGAACCTAAGGATTCGTAATTGCACAAGCGACGAGAGCCTTTGTTTGATTTTTAATTCGTTGAGTATGGACACGTTAGTCCGATGAGCGGTCCAGCTAACCCTGAGCATCCGTCTCCAGCACCACATTTCCAGGGCGTCGATCCTTCTTCGGTCCTGCATCCGTAACGTCCACGTCTCGGCACCGTAAAGAAAGATCGGAAACACAAGGCTTTTCATAAGGCGTACTTTTGTATTTCTGGTTATTCGGCGGTCTTTCCAGATTTTATCCAGTCTTTGTGCAGCTGATCGAGTCATGGCGCAGCGTCGTCTTATTTCGAGGTTGCAGCCTCCACAACTATCAATGATAGAGCCCAGATAGATGTAGCTCGTGACGACTTCACAGTTCGCAATTGGTGTGCTATCTGGGTTGTTGTCGTTTGCTCTATCCACTATCATCATCTTTGTTTTGTCGCGGTTCAATTTAAGTCCAAACTTTAAACTTGTTGTTTCAAGTGTTCGCAACAGATTACTGATATCTTCCTTTGATGTCGCCAGAAGAGTTGTGTCGTCCGCATACCTCAGGTTGGATATCATCTTCCCTCCGACCGATATACCCTTATCCCAGTCCTCCAAAACAATGCGCATAATGTACTCGGTGTAGATGTTAAATAGCAAGGGTGATAGTATACACCCTTGTCTAACGCCGGCTTGTGTTTTGAAGGAATCAGAGTCGACTCCATCCAATCGTACACATGCTGTTCCATCCTCATAAAGTTTCCGGATGAGATGAACCAGGTGGTAAGGTACGCCCATCTTCAGCAATATTTCCCACAGTTTGGACCATACAACCGTGTCAAAGGCTTTACTGAAGTCAACAAAACAGATGTATAGCGTTTTATTAAATTCTCGGGCTTTCTCGACGAGTTGCCTCAATATGAGAATTTGCTCACGAGTTCCTCGGCCCTTGACAAACCCAGCCTGCTCTTTGGCTATTTCGCGGTTTAAGTAAGCTTGTAGCCTGGTGTTTAGAATATGCAAAAGTATCTTACTGCTATGCGATATTAGAGATATCAAACGGTAGTTATTACACTTTTTAGTAGATCCCTTTTTATGGAGAGGTATAAAGAGTGATTTAGCCCAATCTGCTGGCCATTCTCCACTATCCCAGATCCTGGAGCATATGCAGTGTATTATATCTACTCCAAAATCTCCCATAGCTTTGATGATTTCTATGGGTAACTCGTCAACTCCTACTGCTTTGCCGCATTTAAGGTGATCAACAGCTGCTCTAATCTCATCTTTAAGTATCGATGGTTCGCGGTGGTACACATCTGGAACCTCGAGATTAGATACAGCAGAAGCAGAATCTCTTGAGAATAGAGAACAACAGTAATTTCTCCAGACCTCCACTATCGCCTTAATCTCTGTCACTGTATCGCCTGCGGGGTTTTCAATAGTCCAGGTCTTTGGTTTAAACTGTCTGGTTATACATTTTATTTTCATATATAAGTCCTTGGTCTCATACTTTTCGCTATGTTGTTCCACTTCCATACAGATGGATTTTAACGCCAAATTGCGGTCCCTACGACAAGCCGTTTGAATCTTAGATCCGTAACTATTTAATTCTCGAAGGCTACTGCCTCTAGCTTTCAGTGCTCTGCGTTCTTCAATTAGACTCCACGTCTCGCTTGACATCCAGTGTTGTTTTTTAGTTCCAGAACATTGTGGTTGTGACTGGTCTAATGAGTCTACTATAAGCGTCCTAGCTTTTTGCCACAGTACTTCAGGCGTATCATATGAGTTTACGGACCATTGCTGTTGCTTTTCCTGTAGAGTACTTTTAAACGTCTCCTTGTTCGAAATATGTAGCCGCTTGGAGCTATTCCTTTTAATGGTATTTCGTAATTTTAATTTGAGACCACAAATTAGAAGTTGATGATCGGATAGACAGTCGGCTCCAGGTAGAGTATGAGCATTGGAAATTGAGCTTCTCCATCTTTCTCGGATCATTATGTAGTCGATTTGATTTTTATGTTGACCATTAGGTGATATCCACGTAAAAAGTCTCCTAGGTGTTTAAAAATAGTGTTCATAATTGTTAGCTCATTTTCCGCCACAAACTTGATTAATCGTTCACCCCTATCGTTTCTGACCCCCAATCCGTACTGTCCAATTATGTTACGCAATCCAGAATCCATCCTAGTGTCACCAACTTTAGCATTAAAGTCACCCAAAACAATGACCAGTTCCTTTTTTGGGATTTGGGAAATGCAAGCCTCTAATTGGACATAGAAGTTTTCTATTACATCGTCTGATGCAGTGGAGGTGGGAGCATACGCCTGTATGATATGGAGTGGAGTTGGTGATGCGCTAAGTTTTATAGAAATAAGGCGCTCATTGATGGCGTTATATCCCAAAACCGCTTTGCTCCATTGCCTTGAAATAATTATAGCCACTCCTGCAAAACTGTTAATTTCACTTCCTGAGAAAAAGATGCTGTGTTTCTCTGTATCGAAATGGCCACTTTCTTTCCAATGAGTTTCACTAACACCAGCAATGTTAACGTGGTTTCGTTCAAGTTCACGGGTTAAAATCTCAAGCTTGCCTTTCTCCAGCAAGCCTCGAACGTTCCAAGTCCCTACGCGAATCTTGTTGCGTAGTTGTAAATGGTTTCTTCCAGTTGCATTCATGCAATGAGTAGCCTGGTCGCCTGCATACCCATAGCCGGTATCCAACTTCACACCCGGAGTCCCGGAAAACTCCTGGCGCCGGTCGCTACGCGGATCACTCAGCAAGACACATTTTCTCTTAAGCGACATATCATGACTCTCATGGGAAATAGCAGCAGTGGTTTCCCGTTGCCTTCTGCCCCAAACATTTTTGGAGTTATTTAGACCCCAAGGCCGTTGCTGCCTCTTCTGACCCGTTGCCGGACAGGGTGAGTGGTTATACCGCCAGTAACTCGGTCGCCAGAGCCCCGTCTTTCCTACAATATATAGAACTAACTGACATTGAGAATAGACTAGAATCTGTAACAACTCAACTTGGCTATTTTCAGACTAAACTAGATAATCGAACCTTTGTTTTATATGAACTTCAAATTACCCACTTATCTTACAAATTAGCTAAAATTAGGTCTCAGTTAAAAACACTAGAACCCAATCGTAGTAAACGAGGTCTCGTAGATGGTATAGGTTCCATCATAAAAAGCATTACCGGTAACTTAGATCATACGGATGCCCAAACTTATAATAATGCCATCAGACTTTTAGAAACGAATAATGATAAGATATTATCGGAGTTAAATGAGCATATCAGTCTTAATAAAGTCTGGATGTCTCGATATAGCGACGTACTCTCAAAATTAGAGTCGAATCAAGAGCGAATTAATAGTACTTTAGGATTGCTTTTAGATGAAAAAGCTTCTGCCGCATCTGATCTTATAAGATACGCGAAGTTCGCTCAACTATTAAGTATAATTAGCGATAATATAGATGATTTATTTCTAGAAATAACTAGGATAGAAGATACCTTAGCTTTTATACGTGCGTCGAGTACTCATCATAGCATGTTAAGCATAGATAACTTAATAAATATAACTAATCGATTAAAATCTATATACGGCTCAGATCAGTTATTAGATACAGACTTAAGAGAATATTACACAATCATTAAACCTGGCTATTATTACACAGATAAGAGAATAATTATTATATTCAAATTCCCAATAATTTCCATTGATAAGTTTGAATTATATAGATTAGCAATAGTTCCCAATAAATATATGTATACATTTATTCCTCCTTATCCTTACACTGCAACCAATGGGAAAGTCTTCAAGTACATAGAGGCTGAATGCCCGAAGTTCAACCAGTATCATCTCTGCGAGGAAGGAGTCAACCATCAACCAACGAGGGGACATCTTGACTGCATCCAAGGACTAATATTCAACCAATCTCTGGAGAAATCATGCCTGCCCACGAAGCTCACGCTGACTAAAGAAGCCATGGAACAACTAGACGACAGACGCTATACGCTAATCTTTCCACAACCAACCAGAATCGAGCTACAATGCGAACGTCGAGAATTATCTCCCTGCATGGAAGTTATCTCGCCACCATCCCGCAAAAATGCCTACTACGCACTGACCAATTCACTATAACCAATACAAATGACCGCATCAGAGGACAACCGATGAAAATCACTGAAATACCTATGAATCTGAACATCACCGAACAACCTATACCACATCTGCAGCTAAACTCAGTACACCTGAAAAGCCTACATGAAATTGAAGATAAAATCCTAATGCAGCATCCGGTACAAATAGATCATGCACAATTGGAGCAATCAATCTACCACACGACTATCCCACTATATGTCGTACTATTCGGTGCAACTGTACTGATCGTTACACTCACTATACGACGGTATAACGTTTGCACAAAGCTCAGAAAACCACAGACAATGAATTTGAACCCTGAAAACCATCAATATGAAGATGCAGAATCTGCTACAGCTAAGAAACCTGTACCAGCAACATTCTCGCTGAAAGTGCTCAAATAGTTGCTGTTCTGAGGGGGGAGGTGTTACGTGCTCTGCCTACACCAAATCTGCTGACTAGCGACATGATAGCTATTTGCGTCAATCGGATGTTTTTCCATCTAAAATTGCAATCATCTCGTTCTGCTGACTCGACGCCTCGTGTCGCCGATCACCTACTTACAACGCGCTGACGCCGCATACTGTATTAGTTAATTTTGCAATCGATTATTAAATTGTAATTATAAAATCAATAATTAATTTCGACACTTCGGTACTAGCATCGTCCAAGTCTAGACATAAGATTTATCTTAAGTTGATACTGTAATTTTTGAATAATTAAATCCTCATTAGCGGCGCCGGTGACCGCCACTGTTTTGTTTGGTTTAAAGTAATATTTATAAAAATTACATGGAATTCGTTAATAAATCACATAGGTATTTTTTCCTGCATAGTTAATACATTTAGGACAATAACATTAGTGCTACTTTAGTAGACATTAAAATACTAGACAGTTAAAAAGCTTAGTGATTTTTAAAGTTTACTTAGATGGAATAAAAAATCGGTAAAAAAAACTTTTAAGTTAAACGGTTTTATCTTATGTGCACTGAAAACTAGAAAATAAAAAAAACTGTTACTTACCTTTAAACCTACATAGGTGGTCCCGGTCATATTAGACTAAAATAAAAACGTGGGGCCCATTACCTAACTATTGCTGTAATACTTTCTTCTAGAGGTATAATAGGTGTGGATTTCTACTTACTATAATCGTAACTGGAGATTTTGACAATCAATAATCAGCCGTAGCGGCTTCACCAGCGAACGCCGAGCTCACGATCTACCAAAGTATAAAGATATGCTTTGCCATAGGTAGGATTTCAGAGGGCCCCCACGTTTTTATTTTAGTCTAATATGACCGGGACCACCTATGTAGGTTTAAAGGTAAGTAACAGTTTTTTTTATTTTCTAGTTTTCAGTGCACATAAGATAAAACCGTTTAACTTAAAAGTTTTTTTTACCGATTTTTTATTTTCTAGTTTTTAGTATTTAATGAAAATGCCTAGCGAATATTCCTCATTCTATATTTGGGTCAGCAGCGTGAGGGAGTGCCAGACTCTTACTGACTAAAAACCGTTGTGTTTCGTCGTAGGCCTTTTATGTACCAGGACAATCCCGCAGCCCAGGCAGGCCTTGGCCCTGTTGGGCCCCGCTGGGGTTGCTGACAGTATTCTACTTGAGTTGCCCTTTCATTTGATACCCATATTGAGGGGGTTGTGGAAAAATATGTAATCCGCCATTTTGTACCGGCGGCCATCTTGGATTTACAATGTTATTGATATTAGTATATTGTATTGTCATCGGAATTAAAGGTGTGTACCAAATTTCAGATCAATCTGACAACAGCAAGGTACTTAAATTTGAATTACTAAATTTGACCCAAGAAAGAATAAAACAAACAGGGTAAGCTAAATAAAACCGTTTAATAAAAATCACATATTACCTACGTA